>JARWCS010342734.1:0-19529 GCA_034783895.1 Geukensia demissa | reverse complement strand
CCTGCGTGTTTTGAAACCTTTACTTTGTTACTGAAATTCTGATGAAAACTAATCCTGGTCGTTGAAATAATTACTTTTATAAATTACAACTGCATTTCTAATCTGCTTTAACAAGCCTTTGTTATCTGATCGACAAGACAAAAACAAACAATTTGGAAAAAACATCTTTGCTGTTCTTAAATGTCCAAAGCTCCTAAGAAGAATGTTCTTAAATGTCTGTCTATCACTTACTTAGTAAGAGTCTGAAAAGACTCAATGGGAAAATACAATCTGTCAGTCAAAATAGGGAAAAGACCTAGGCCAAAAGAAGAAATAACAAAAAACATAGAAATTGGTACACGAAAACACTACACAGCAAACTTAAGGTTGGGGAAAAAGAACCCCACAATATTAGGAAAAGACCAACCGATCCGGAAGGCTTAGCATTCCAACCATCGGATAAAAGAGGGGATCTACAAATCCAGAGGTCTCCACAAGGCCTCAACAAGTATGGAATACCAGACCCTCTGAAGAGCTATAATGCAACAACCACTGTCCTATCTTTGGTTGGCTGGAATTTTAATTGTGTTCAAAATTTTTTTCAGAACCTGCATCCCAGACATTTTTTTTTCTCATGAACATTTTTTTTCCTTTAATGCAGAACAAAAATTTTATAACCTGCTAGTTCACTGTCTCATAGGTTTACACTACTCAAATTAAGCAGTGATTTTTCAGTTCAGCAGGAGATAGCACAGTTTTTTTTTTCAACTACACCACAAAATAAAAAAATCTCTGATATAGTCCGTTAAAATGTTATTTTTTTACATCCCATGCCTCCAGATAAGAAAATGTAACTTTACGTTTAATATTAATGTTCTTACTTGTAAATCATCAAAAAGTACATGTAGCAAAACAATTAATACAACGACAAACATATGACACAATACCTGACTAGGGACAGGCACATGAGACTCGGGTTAGGTTAATTTATTTTGGTGGGATTCCAATTCGCAGATCCACTAAAATGGCTAGCTTGTTCATGTTTCTGACCAATTTTCAAATGTCAAAGAATTTTCTAGGGTGGTCATTTGTAAAGTTTGTTCAAGTTATTCCATTCCTAAAATTAAACAGATAGACATGATCGCCGAAAAAAAAATCTTATGCCAGGTTAGCGTTATAGGCTCCGACCTCTGAGCCTCCAGTTTAGATATACAAAAATAACTTAATCTATATGTTTTGTGTGATGACATCAAAGACATTATTTTACTTAAGTAAAATAATAATTGTTTTACATAAATAGAACCCCCTGAGGACACTGACATTTATTGAAAGACAAAATTTCTTGTCAACATAAGTGATGATCTTAATATATAGTATTTTGGCCAGCTGGCCCGTCTTTATTTTAATCAGAGTGTTGTAAGTCGATCTAATTTAACACGAATACAACATATATCAATTTGAATATTTTCAGCATAATTGCATTTGAATATTTTTCCTACATAATTTAATAAGGCATTGCTTTATTGTTAAAGTCTACTTGTTTTGTTCTGAAATTAATTTATCCACCTTATAAGGACTGTTTATTCCAACACAAAAGAATTGCTTACCAGTAAGGACCACCCGGTTTCATGTCACATGTTTGATGGTTTCCCTATCAGCCATTTATATATCGTTTTTTGTTTTATAATTGTTTTTCAGATGTGCGTTTTCTTTGTCTAGATAGGCTGTCCCGTTTCCTGTTGATTGGCTTTTTATTTTTCTCTATTTTTATGAGAATAATAAATAATCTCTCCTAATACTTCAGTTTATCATAATAACAAATGTGGTCCTGTTGGATGAGAAAATCTCCAAACTACCTTGTCTCATATGATTGACTTAATCAATCCGCTAACTGGGGTGGCGATGCGCACTCTGAAGATGAATTGCTTTAAAGGGAACCGCATTTGCCTCATTTGTTCAGCTGAAATTCGGAATTCGCAAATGCAATATTTATTCTACCCATATTTAATCAACAGTTACTGATAAATATATTTCTTTTTATGGCAAGGTCTTTGTAAAGGTAAAGGGTAGTTTTTGGCACATTTCTGCCCCAGGAATTTTGCAAAAAATGAAATTGACCCCATACCTATTATTTTAATATCGTTTGTATTAAATAATGAATGTAATATAAAAAGAAAAGCTGACAGATATTCAATTGGTTCCACAACGGTCACATGTACATGGTACATAGAAATTGCTTAAAATATGAAAATACAAAAAATATTAATTTGATACAATTTTGTCGATTTTAATATAGATCGCACGAAAACTTCAGAACCAAACTTTGCACTATTAAGCAGCTATCAATTACGCATGTTTAGTTAAAATATCTTCGTGATGTTTTTGTGTGGTCTATATTATTTTGAACAATTGACCTTAAAAAATTTAGTATTTTTTTTAAAAGAAAATGTTGCATTCTGTTGTAATGGTCAATTATACCCTGTCGTTTTGTCGAAATGATGAAAATTTACTTAGAATAAGTTATGAATTATAAAAAGACTTTTATTATGGGTGTTCGCTGCTGTTATTAAAAAATAAAAGATTTTCAAAATCTTATGATTGCTTTTAAGATCGTTCACATTTAAACAAAAATAAGCAGAAAATAATGATGGGTTATTGTGCGCGTTTTTAAAATATAAGCTTTTAAAAAATTAGCGAGGAAAGGATTTGAACTTGATTTTTCATAGGTTTCGCCTTAGTCGGTTCTGCCCATTTAAAACCCAAGAAGATACGTACATGTACATAAAAAAATTAATAAAAACTTCTCAGATGGCATTTTTAAGTGTTTTTAATGAAAATATGAAAAGAAAAGCGGGGGTCACTGGGCAAAGATATTACTGCTATGAACTGGACTAGAGCAGCTCGAAAGTCTGACCGAAGTGGCTGAACATGAGCTCCGAACATCTTTAAACAGAATTTTAACAACAAATTATTGTTGTCACAAAATTTAAAAGTGCCAAATAACGGATTTAACGTACCTACTCCTTTTATTCATGAGTAATCTGACGCACATAAATTCTTATTATATCCGATTGGACAGGTGATTCATTAAAAATACAAAAATAAGGTAAAACGGACAATAGGTTATTACACTCATGTAGGATATCTTCCAACATTGTGAGAAAATCTACATCCACGAATGTAGTTAAAACCTCGCGAAAGATTTCCCGGTTCTTCAAAATGCACGTCTGTATTTAACTTGTATTCTTGTACAGCACAATTGCCTTTAAATAATAACTAATCGTATTATCCTTGGCCTTATATCAGCCTGCTGGGCTCTTCTGTATCAGTCATTTTAGGCTGTATCAGTCGTTTTACGTTGTTTTTAAGTATTGAACGGAAGAATGACAACTTACAACCGACTGTTTGACCAACCGAATTCTTAGTTCGACCTTAACTTATTTTTGTAAACATGAAACATAACCATCGTTTCTCATTGTAACATAATTGGACAGAGATTAATTATTTGATTTCTTCATATTGGATATTGTCAAATATTCTAGATCGCTCGGCGTTATTATATATTAAGCTTTTTGGTTCTTCGCTGTTAGGTCCTAACCCGAATTATCTAGTCATGCTCACTTTGGATTCCTTCAATTTCTGGATAAGGTGAGAATCGGAGACGAAGGGGGCTTGAATTATTCAATTTCCACTTTACCTACCAGCCAAAAACCTTCATACAATAGTGCGCGGCTGATATTTGACGACATCTACATGCAATGTACTATAAAATTTGAACATATTAAAAGCCTTTCGATTCGTGATTATTATTAAAAATTACACTAAAAGTTAATATTGCAAGCAATACCGGATATCATCCAGATCTGTTTTCATTAAAACTGCGGTTATTTTTTATGCTACATGTCGATCTACACAAGCCAGGCCCCCGTTTCTTAAAACAATCGCTAATTTAACGTGCACGTGATTCCATTGACTTTCTATGTTCTGGTGTGCACGTTAATTTAGCGATCGTTTTATGAAACGACAGCTTGAATAGTGTTGCTTCTCTATCATATTTAAAAGACAGAATATGGAATATATGCCCGAAAAACACACAATATACATCTTTTCTGGATTTTTAACTGCATGATTTCTCGTTATGCTGTTGACTTTAGTTCCATGGATTTCTGTGGGATACGAAAAAATACTGCCTTGCATTTCTTTCTTTAATTAAACAGATTATAGACAAAGTAGAAAAACAACGATTGAAAATGCCTAAACTTTACTGGAATGACCTTCATCAGGTACGCTCGAGACCAACAAATATTGGAAAAGAGGGAATTACGTAAATGATGTATTATGTATTTTTCCAACATACATTCCAGTATCACCCCTTTTACTTCAATTCTTAATATTCTTGAAACGTTATTGGGTCTTTCAGAAATTTGATTGTTTTAAAAAAAAATATTGTATTAAACTTGACAATTTTTTAAAGCACTTAAAACTATTATTTTCAATTCAATATTAATTTTAAAAAAAGCAACATGGTATATTTTAGACAACTTAAAAATGCGTAATTTTGTTGTTTTCCAATAACAAATGCTTAAGGCAGAGAACTGCCAATTTAATAGAAATCATATATCTTCCTATATCAATAAGACTTTCAAATACTTAAATTTTGTTTCACATTTAATTAATTTGCAAAATGACATATTTTTGAAATGTATAGTGTCATAAATAGGTGGGACCTCGTGATTTATCATTCATTTAATTTCGCGAAATTGATAATTAAAACTGGTAAGTTATAAGATAAATTATATACTAACAGTTATTGCATTTACATGTGATGAACATCAAACGTCAAATTGAAATTGGTTATTTCAACGGGAAAAATATTTCCTATGCAACTTTAAGTAAAAACCAGATATAAAAGTAACATTCTTTACTTTTTGCTAGATTTTTTAACTCTCAGACTTAAATCATGGAAAACATTACTATTTTTACAATTTTCTTCATGTTTCTTTTCGTATTTGTATTGCATAAAATGCTTTAATTAGATGTTTAATAAGATTTCATGAAATCCTAATTATTTATTCATGGTTTAGATAAACATCAATTACCTGTGCAAATTCTATAAAAATCTATAGAAAAAATCATTTTTTTCAAAATTTTCAAATGCTGTCTTCTCAAAAACAAGGTACTTAGTATTGACTAAGCCATATTTTCCCTTCTTTTGCATTAATTTTCTACTCATTTATAATAAAAATATAGCTATTTTACAATGTTAGATTTCCTAATTGACAACATCTTTGTTCAGTTTGGTGGACGACTTATCCAGCAGACGATCGGCATTCGAATAGACACTAATTGCGCTCTCTCCTAGCCGATCTATTCCTTCATTCGTTTGAGGGAGATTTTCTGCAAGAGCTGTCAGAGAAAAAGAAAGAAAGTTTGCTCAAATCTTTAATTGCAGCTTCCGTTAATTTGATGATGTTCTCTCACTGAACAATGCACGATTTGTGGAAAATCTTCACCTCATCTATGAAAAAAAGAGCTGGAAATTAGACAAAACAGACTCTCCCAAGTGTCGCTCATACCTTGATCTTCATCTCGAACTAGACAATGGGGGAAGGCTTCACACAAACCTTTAGGACAAACGTGATGACTTCAACTTTCTAATAGTCAACTTCCCGTTCATTGGCAATTACATTCCAGCTTTCTCGGCGTATGGCGTATACATCTCCAAACTCAAACGTTTTTCAAGAGCATGTGTACAATACAGCGATATTCTTTTTTCTAGACAGAACTGGATCGTTGACACAAAAACTGCTCAAATAAGGAAATGTTGCTCCTCGGTTGAAGTCATCACTCCAGAAATTTTACGGTCGACAACACAATATCATCGGCCGGTATGGAATACCCGTTCACAGATGAAGACGGACATTGTCCTGTGAAGTTCCGGAGTAAACCAAAAACAGGCTGTTCGCTTCCTCCCTTTTAACCTGAAATGACTAATACCGGATTGTAAAATGGACAATGCGACGGATGTCTTTACACTTCCGGACCACCTGAGTTCATCCCCCTTTTTGGGGAGGTATGGACAATGCGACGGATGTCTTTACCCTTCCGGACCACCTGAGTTCATCCCCCTTTTTGGCGAGGTATGGACAATGCGACGGATGTCTTTACCCTTCCTCACCACCTGAGTTCATCCCCCTTTTTTGGCGAGGTCCGCATCGTTCATAGTTTTGTGTTTTTAGTTTTATGTGTATGTATGTCATGTTCTGTCTTGTTCGCATTCTCTAGATTGTCGTGTCTTTTGGGTTTCTCGTTTTATCGGGCCCTTCGGTTTTCTTTCGCTTCTTCCTTCAGAAAACGTATGAGCATGGATATGTTAACGCCATACGCCGGTGCAGCTGGAATGTTGATGCCGTTAAACAGAATTTGTATTAAGGTTTATGTCATTTTCTATGCTACGACAACAATACATCCTTTCAGGGTTAAATCTACCCGCTTCAAATTATATGGCCGCCTTCATAAGTTGTTTGATCTCTATAGTATCATGATATTTCAGTTGTTTGCAAGCCTGTTCCTTAACTTAGATATGATGTCTCTTCTTTGATCGGCGTGAACCCGATTTAGAGACACAGGATTTCACGAGCTTGGGAAATAGGGAATTAACCCCCAGAGCATCTGCCTTAATACTGTTTTGTAAACGAGTCCTAGGTTAGGTTGTTTTGTAAACGAGTCCTAGGTTAGGTTGTTTTGTAAACGAGTCCTAGGTTAGGTTGTTTTTCTTTCGTTTTGCTTTCTTTTGTTTGATTCATGTTTCTTTTTTTTCGGATTGTGAGTTTCGGATCTTTCGCACGCGTGTTCTGTTGTTTACTTCATTTATTTTTCTGTTGGTGCTTTGGAATATTTTGCAGTTAACGTTTAAGTGATTAAATGAGTAGGTGTATTTGCGGCAAAATTATAGGCTATTCCAAATCAACAGTCAAAAAATCTTTCTTGTTTTGAGTTGTCTGCCAGAAAACTGAAAAAAAGTTATTACCCAAACCCATGAACTATTTAAAAGTAACAGGGAAGCCGAGGATTAAACAAAAAACCGAAGTTGAACCATGATTCCAATGATTCCGTTTGGGTTTATGCATTTTGACAAAATGATGTACGGCTTTTATGGTCAAAAGCATGAGCTTTTATTCATTAGGACGACGTTCAATTATGTTCATGTGAAGACATGACCTTACAATTGCCTGTTACCAATCTTGGCCTCTCTTGGTCACTTTAACTCTAAATTTTCAATGAAAATGCTTGAACAAAAAGAATTGTTTTACATAGCTTTGTTCCATCTAGACTGAAATTATTTGAATCTGAATTTGTGCGTAGTTGAACCGTAAGCCTTTTAAAAACGTTACTTAAATAGGATAAATTGACAGATGATAGTCAAGATTTTCTTACTGCATTAAAAAACAGAAATGAAATTATTGATAAATTTCTTCTACAAAATGAAATCCAATCCGAATACAAGTTTACCAATGTTAAATAAATATTGTGAATTTTAATATGCTGTATGTACATTTCAAAGAGTAAGCTCTTGTCAGTAGCATTAGAACCGAAACATAGGAAGTTCGAGATCTAAACGTAGTGTAAGAATTATTCAAATCCAAACAAATCGAAATAGGAAGCCAAATCTGACGGCAGGGACAACTACTAAGTACAATACGTTAAAATGCCTTTCCGTATTTCCAGAACTTTAGAATTTTAACAAATGCAGAAAATTTCTGTAAATCATTGTATGATCAATTTAATGTCAGATAAATCTGACAACTGGGCTGGTGAATACCCTCGGGGACCTTTAGTCCACCAGCAGATGTATCGACAAATTTACAAAATCATGTAGTTTGGTGACAGAACATCTACTCAATAAAGGCTTTCTGATTAAAGATTAGTCATCACTTATGAAAAAAATCATTCTTCATCTGACTTAATTGTCGGATACAGTACGATTTTGAAAACGGGTATATTGCCACTCTCATAACTTCAACTCCGCTTCGAGTTGCGACAGACAGCGATTATGAACCACAGGCTATAAATACCGAGAATCACGACGGTGCCACCAGTGGAGTAAGAGCTGCATAACCTCTATATCACTTGAGCTTTCCCTCATTTTTAGGGTACGTGTTGCATAAGTTTTATTATACAGTTGTATTGAACGATTTTCCTTTTGTATCTTCCAATTTTCAATATTTTTACTAGTAATCAATAAAGATAAGACATTGAAAACGTTAATATTAAGGTAATATTACGCAAAAATTGCTGTTAATTAGATACAGAAATTAAACGAGTTTAATGTGGATTCATTAATTCATGATATTGTTACCATAAAAAGCTTATGAATTTGTATGAAGTTTGAATTTTTTTTAAAACTTTGCTACAGTAAAACTTTGTTCCTTTTTAAAATTAAAATATTTCATTCGTGTACTTTTAATAGGGTAGTTAGAACGATTTAAAACGTAAATTGATTTTTAAACAGACATGCAGATGAAGTTTAAGCTCTTATGTAAAATAAATAATTTTGAATATTACACTAGTAATTGATAATCCAATATTTAATTTTGTTTGTCATAACATGTTTTTCATTAGATTAAAAGTTTTGAATGGACTGAATTTAAATGATTTATTAAATCACATGTAGTTTGTTTTATTTTGTCATTTGGGCTAATGTTTTTTTAATTTTCTTCATCAGCATGGAATGGTGTTACAATTGTTTTGAAATCACACAAAAAGGAGTTTGTACCAACCGTTTGTTACCTTGATTATCATTTTACCATTTTAACATATTTAAGATTGAGCCTATAGTGCCCGTCAATATGTGGGCTTTAAAGACCAAACTAGGTAGAGTTGCAAAATTGAACGAACATGTTAAACTTTCAAATGTCCTATACCAAAAAAATTATTTCAAGATAATTTTAATTCTAATTTGAAAAACAAAGAGACTGATTTACGTAATGAAATGAGACTAATTTACGTAATAAGAATGATGGATTCCATCATTTTTATGGATAAAAAGATTTGGAAGAGATCGTTGTTGTTTTCTTTTTTTGTGGTTTGTTGTACGTCTTTGTGTCTACATGTATGTCATGACCTCATCAGTAAAAATCACACTTGTGTTTTATATCATAATATGTCTATTTGTCGATTTTTTCTTTGATTTAATAAATCATAAAAATGTTTAATTGTATTTGTAATTAACTGATATAAAATGTATTGCCGAAATCATTTTGAGTTGATTCAGTGTGAAAATCTCATTTTCACGCAATAAATTTTCGAATTGACAAGAGTAAAAATAGTTAAAGATAATAAATGCACAAACTAATATTACACCAAAATAGAGCCACATGTTTTAATAATTAGTTTTAAAGAAATATAAGGTTTTATGATGAATATTCACAGGCAATTATCAGTTAACAAGTCTGTTAAATCTTAAATCAAAATATTTAAGATTTGCAAAATTGTTGAGTGCAAAATTAGTTATAAACATTTCAGCAACCGAAAAGTCGACTGCACCAGATGGTTCAAAAAATTTCCGTCCAAAAAATACACAACAAGTATATAAATTTAGACAATATAAAAGAGACAAAACATCAAACAATACATTTAACAATGCAAAAATACCAGGAAAATGTTTTTTTCTCTATTTAGTTATGGTTTTTCAATATCAGACACTGTAGGCAAGGTTAGCTATATTTGGCCCAAATTTTAGATTTTATTTTATTGTGGTTGTGAAAATGCTTTTAAAAAAGCATCACTTAAACTTATATAATTATCTAAATTTAGATTAAACAGCAGAGAACATTTGACTATTTCAACAATAATATAACATTTTCTGTAAAAATGCCAAAGTTGTGCAGGTGTTTTGTTCAAAATAGATATGACCGCACAAAAACATCACGAAGATATTCAACTAAACATTTGTAATTGATAAATCTTCAATTGTGCAAAGGTTGGTTCTGATGTTTTTTGCAATCTATACCAAAATCGACAAAATTTTGCGAAACTTTACATCAAATTAAGTATTTTCTAAGTATTTTCACATTTAAAGCAATTTCTAGATGCCATGTGACCGTTGTAGAAACAATTAAAATTAACAAAAAGCTGTTAGATTTTCTTTTTATAGACATTTTTCAATACAAACGATATAGAATAATATATTTTAGCCACATTTCATTTTTCAGGCAAATCTTAGGCTAAAAACAGTTCCTTGTACTTTATAACATGTACACGGGATAAATGTTCCATCGCTTCTCCATATGAAGGGCAAAATTAATATCATCAAGTATTTTACTACAAGAATGAAATAAAATAAATGGGAAAATAAAAATCAAAGTACTAGTAAATGAAAAGATAAGAAACAAAGATAGTAAGTTTATATTTTCCTTATTTAATAAGCAAAATTAATTTGGAATTCTACAATGGGCGAAACCATTTATCTACTAATGTTTTCAACACAGAGAATGTGTTCCCCTCTGGATAACCTGACCCCACTCCTGGTTTGGAGTTCGTGTTTTACATAATTTGGATCTGTTGTTTTTGGTTTTCCTACTTCGTCATTTGTAAAAGAAAGAATATGGAATATAATGCCAAAAAGACACAATCCACATCTTATCCATCACCAGTCACGCCAGGAACCAAAAATAAGAAGATGTGTACGTGTCAAGTTGTTCGTTCACTAGATTTCCGTGGGGACACGAAACAAGTTCTTAAAAATATTGTCTTGAATTTCTCTCTTTGTAAATGCGTAAAGTTCACTGCGTACAAAGCGCTTTTCTGGATTAACCTTCATCAGGTACTCTCGAGACCAAATATTGAAAACCAGGGAATTACAATGTACGTGCAAGCGGAGAGCCGTCCCTCTCGTTTTACAGTAATTTTATGGTAAGCCTGATCGAATGAAAAAAAAAAGGAATTCGAAGATACCAACGGAACAGACAGAAATCTTAAGTCAGAAGACAGACAAGACCATGACAAAAAAATGAAACGAAAGACAGACATAGAACACATCACTACACTGAAAACTTAATCTGGAGTTACGAACCCTACAAAAACCAAGGTGAGTTTAGGTGCTCCGAAAGGGTAAGCAACTCCTCCCCCACTAGTGGCATCCGTCGTGTTACACGTTCCTTGATACAAACTATAGTATAAGAATAAACAATGTTAGAACGATGTAGACTGTATCCTTTAAACGTACACTCCAGTACCCGAAAATAAATAAGAGCATACAACTCGAGCACGGCTAGCTTTTACCACGTCCACCTAGCACAAGAGAAAATTACCGTAGTAATATTTAAAAGAATGACAATCGAACATATGTTCCTTTTTAATGAATTTGAAACCATAATGATCTGACAAAAGCTAGAAAACAAGAAATTGAAAGTTGTTACCCAAAAATGCTCTATACTAGAACCCACAGGAGAAATAAAAGCTCAAGAAACTGTAATTGTTGACTAAATTTTTCCCAATAGACAACTTCCCATACAAAAATAATGACACTTCAGTGTTCTCACAGGTTATTTTGGTAACTTTAAAGAGACGGAAACTGTTTACTCATTCGTGTGCTGTTCCGGATTTTCGGTTGGTTCCTATTGTTCGTATAATGCTCGTTTTTTATTTATCCTGTGTCGTCGTGTTCCAATGTTTACAGTGTTTACTCTCAGATAACCCATGTTTTTCTAACGATCCCTTGTGGAGAAAACTAATACTTGCAACTTTCAAATAAGAATAATCGTAACATTCAGATCACACAAGAAGGGAAAACAGGGATTTGAATTTTTAAAAGCACTGAAAATACGGAAAGGCATTGAAACATATTGCACCCTACAGTCGTCCCTACCGCTGGATTTGGCCCCCTATTTCGATTTTTGTGGATTTTAGTACTTCTTTTGCTTTGTATGGATCTCGGATAAGAGATTACTCCTTGTCATGTACTTATATATGAAAATGAAAAGATATGGAGTAAATGTCAGAGAGACTGCACTCCAACCACGAAAAAACCCCCCAAAAAACAGAGTAATTTACAAATCTACACAAGGCCTTCAATAAGGGTGAAATATCACTATTTGTGAAAAGCTCTAAATCGCTCTAAAAAAAACGTGTATGCATGAATACAAGAATATTATCAAAAATGTTCACATAACAAAACATTAAACACAAAGACAAACCTTTTACCACAATTCCTGACCTGAGACAGGCACAATGAGACATGAGGTGGGGTTGAACTTTTTTAGTGGGTATCCATCCCTAAAGCAAACAAAATTCCCCATATACATTTAACACTAGTGGACATGAGTTTACATAATGCTGTTGAAAATAAAAAGGGAATGGTACAGGTTGGACGTCAAAAAGTAGGTAAAATGTTCAGGAAAGCATCAGATATGATACAGGTACTGAAATAAAAAAATCAAGGATTGAAAAAAACTTGTACTTTGGAGGAGTATGTCATCCAGAACACATCTGATTGTCATTTGAACTAGATAGAGGTACAGCAATCAGTCTCTAGAAATGACAATTACGATGCAAAGTTTAAAATAATTCAAAATTTCCTCCAATGATATGCAATTCTCTTTCCTTACTCTAAAACAGCCATTGTTAAATTGCTAGTTTATAAACGACGTGGACAAGTTACTTTTATGATTTATTGGACACTGTCTAGAACAAGGAATGACTCTGATGAAAATTCTTATCACAGATATATGCTTAAACAAAATCGGTGTAATTTGATTGTCCTGAAGAAAAAAATAACTAAAAAATAAAAACTAAATTCCACAAAAATTTTTCCAAAAGCGCTTGAAAAATAAGCTCCGTGAATACCATTAACAGTTCCATATATCAGTTTTTGTTATACTCGAAACTGTCGTTGGGTTTTTAATCCACTGTATCATGTCCGAAATCGAAGTCATATAAACATCCTTATTTTCAAGAATGCTATCAAAGAATTTACTTAATCCTGCCAAGTTTTTACTGTAATTCCAATGGAACCATTTCTGGGTTAAATGTATGCCGAAAGGTGCACGGTTGCCATGGTAATATTTTTCGAAATTCCTCATTAAATATTCATATGTATCGTCGGTGCTTATTGGCTGTTTTGAACATCCGTCTGCATACAAACAATGCTCAGAATGGTTAAAACCCAAAACGGGAACAATAGGGATTTCCCATACTCCTGGATGTTTGTAGAATTGACATAAATGGTTATCAAAACAAAACTGGTTTAATCCAAAATCTAAAGTAAACGGCCATGATTTCATCGATCTTTTCAATGCTATTGATGAATCATAAATTGTTTTGTTTTCCAAAAGTTTGAATTGGTCATCTCCAACGACTTTTAATTTAGGACTTCTCCATCCTGTTAGCTTTGTCGTTTTATCGCCAATTTGTTTCATCATATTTACCATTTGTCGATCAAGGTCCGATTTTAAAAATTGGATATTGTCATAACCATCCTTATTAATTCCATTCATTGCTATTTCCGTACCATATCGCTGAAGATTGCGTGCTAGACTGTAGCTGGTACCCTTGTCTGATACGAAAAATGTTGATCCAATGTGGCACCCATTTGGGTTTACCCTTTGTGTTGTAAACAATGACCGGAGTTTAGAATAAGACAGAAAATTCATTTCACCTTCAATTGTGACATACACAATTTGTGGAATCTCATGAGTTTTCATTTCAAAAGGATTAGTATTGGTCATGCAAAAACAGTCCGGAAGGAAACAATTAACATTCTGCTGACATTCAATTAACGCCGAATTTGACATTTCATGTCCGGTTTGTGTCGATTTTATGTTCGTTTTTACAGCATTTTCGACACCTGTTGTATTCACTTTTGACGGAATAACTGGTTTTTGTATATTAGTAGTAGTGTATACAGTTTTAGGTGGCTTTGTAGAAAACAATATATTACCTTTCTGCTTTGGCTTCTTCTCCTTCAGTATATCACGGGTATTTTCTTGTGTTACTTGTCGTGATTGTGGAGGTTTTGGCTCAAAATCATTTTGTTTAAGTTTACCACTATGACTATTTGTGACAACATTTGTGTTTGGTTTTGAATCTTCTTTCTTGTCGGCTTGAGTGAACCAATTTTTCCATGGAATTTTCGTGTTCATATCAAATGGATTCCAGGAACCACCCACTAACTGGACTCTGCTGATCTGAGCTGGTTTGCTAGCGGTAATCAAAGGCTTACTAATTAAAGACGTTTTAGAAACACCTATGATATTGTCTTTGTTTTTGGAGATCTCCGATTGAAATGGTTTTGTTAATTTTTTGACATTTTCGTATTTTACAACAGGTGTCCTTGAAATATACTGAACCAATTCTGGTTTATGTAGATCATTCGCAATTCTCGTCCTTTGCACAGGTTCCTGAATAACTTCTTGTATTTTTGGTTTAGTTGCAACAATTGTATTCATTTTTCTTTCTAACGAGCTTCCAATGCTGTCGGACAATTGTTTAACTCGGGATTCAACATTATTTATTTTATTCTCAATCAGTGATTTCGGTTGTATTACGTTGTAACTGGATGTTGAACTCTGTATATGAGTATTCATAAAACTTTTACGTTGGGGGTTAATCCGATCACGGCGTACCACCAATACAGGTGTCTGTTGTGGATTAGATTGTGGATTTTGTTTCACAATTAGTGGTTGATTTTCAACGGTTTGTTGACTTGCCATTGCATCCTTACTTTTTTTGGTTTCCTTTTGATTTTCTAACTTGTTTGCTTCTTTAAGTCGGTTTTCTGCTGCGATTCGCTGTTGTTCTTTAATCCTTTTTTGTTCCTTTAACATAATTTCTTTAGTTTTAGGGTCGCTGTTTTTGCTTACAGGTCTCACCATGCGTTTTGGGGCAATTTGGTTGATTTGCTGCACACTTTGAGACATTATCATATTTGGATTTTGGCCGGTTTGACCGTACTGATAACTTTGTTTTGGCATTGAATTGGCATGTTGCTTTCTAGCATGTGCCATCAGCATCTGTTGCCATGTCATTGCAGATGATCTTCTGTTAGATGTTTGTAATCTTTTTTGGGGAAAGATTCCGCTGGAAGGAACTCCGATCATTTGGTTTGTATTTCTGTATCTTGAATATTTTGCTGCTTTTCTGGCCGCCTGTTGCATCTCCCACGTACGATGTTTTTGTAGAAATTCTAGTTCTTGTTTTTCAAATCTTTGTTGCCTAAGCTCTTGTAATCGTTGTTCTATTTGTTTATTTCGTAACTCAAATGCTGAGTTAGTACCGCTAGATGAACTGTTTCCGTTTTCACATTGCCATGGAGCGAAACTTCTGATATCATGAAGCCCAACGGGATTTCTCAACCATTCAATAACCTGTTTTACGGAAACAATGTAAACATCATCGAGACGAACTAGTTCATGGATGAATCTATCCATAGCTTTCAGTCTGTCTGGATAGAAAAACCAGGACGCATGCATGTTAATTCCAAACGGAGCTTTGTTTGTTTTGTAGTAGCTTTGGAAGTTGTCCCATAGAAACCGAAAGGCAGCTTCCTCATCTGGCGGAGGATTATTACATCCATCAACATATACACAATCAAATCTCTGCAAATAATCCATTAATGAAATAACCGGAACTTCCCAGAAACCTCGGTGACTTTGCTTTGGACATGGTTTTATCTTGCAATCGTATGGCCAACCATAATCCAATGTGAACGGAACTGGTGGTTTCTGATTTAAAGTCTTTTTACTTATTGTTAACGTTGCATCATATGAATATCCGAGATCTTGAAGCATGTTTGGTTGGGCATCTCCTAGTGGTTCCAAAAACGGACTACGCCACCCTTTAATTCTCGTGTGAGGAATTCGAGCCATCCTTGCAAGATTTTCTTTTTGTTTTTTAGCTTCATCTTTGAAAGTTGCCGCTGAAGGATGTCCATGTGAAACACTATGGGAAGCGATTTCCATTCCTTTTTGGTAAAATTCTCGAACCAAACTATAAACAGTATTCGAGTGGGAAATGAAAAGTGTCATCGAAACAGGACAACCGTTTGGATTTTTACGACTGGAATCAAAAAGCTGTCTGTAGAATCCTGCCACTTGCGGAGTGATTGCGTCATCAAACGTGAAAAATACCATTTGTGGTATTTCTTTGTATGTCAACGGCATATCTTCAGAACAACATACACAGTTTGGAGGTTTGCAGGAATGAGAATGTTGACATCTAATACACGTGTTTGGAGAATTAGCGAAAACATCCACAACTATTATTCCAAAAAGCACTAATATAAAGTTCGCTAGATAATTCATCTTTGGTCGATTTGACATGCAGATATTTCCCACCTCAAATTACAGCTCGGTTGCTTGCAGCATCACAAAGGGGAATAATACGATTTTTTCTGTATCTAACCCATACTTCGAGCACATTCAAGATACCGAGTGATATGGTTGAAATGAAAAAAGAAAGTTTTTGATGAGCCATGTCAACCCGTCATGTTTTTTCTCATTAGTTAATACTTCACGTAAAACATATCCCTCAGGCAAAGAAAATGTGGTGTTTCTATTATGTACGACACATAGCTTATAATTGTTTTTGTATTGTTTTATATGACCAAATGCATAAACATGCATATCATACTAATGTAATTCATAATTAGCAATTATTTTTCTTTGTAAGCAGAAAAGCTAACGACAAATGTGGCAGAAATAAATATTACGTAAAACAATTGTAAGGTGAACTTTATTTTTTTTCTTATTTGAAACTGTAATTAATATGCGGAAATGGTCTATTTAATCCTTTTGTTCATGGTTTCCTATAATTACGTGCCAATTGTAAACCGAAAGAGATGTGCATTTTTTTGAAAAGTGTATATACTGCTATATTTGATAAAGATAAGTAAAAATCTATGATGTGCATTAAACTAGCTGAATAATCATTAACTTTATCATATCATTATTCTTTAGGAATTATATAATACAGTTGTCCTTTATTTTCGTTTCAACGGATAAAAATATTTGAAAAGAAGTATAAGGCAGTATAACCAACACAGATATCTTTTATTGGCATAAAATTATAGCCTCCGTTAAAATTCTTTAGAAACGAAAAAATATTTTAGATACTTATTATCTAAACATTGTTATTTATTTAAAATTAAAAATACTGGTGTCAGTTTTTTTTATCTGAATACATATTTTACTTAAAATAGTGTGAAGTTCTTTTTAAACAGATTAATGGTGAATTTTTCAAATGAACGCTTTTATAGCAATCAAATAATGTACATATGGATGAAAAAGTCCATCACACCAAATACCAAATAAAGTCTTAAATATTGTTTTCTATCAATTTGAGAAATGAACATCGTAATACAATTTGGGAATACACGAGTAGGACAATTTCTGGGTGTAAAGGGATTTCATTAAAAACAAAGGGGACCTTTGTTAAACAACAACGATATGGCTGAACAAATAAATATATTAACATTAGAAAATGTCATTCTCTTGACAAGCGCCATATTGGTACACATTTTGACATTTCATTAATGTTAATGGATATTGTAGCTTAAGTATTAACTCTCTGACCTCGATACAAATAGGTATCTCGGACATGTGTTTAACAATACCAAACGACCATGTCAAAGAAATAAATTTTCTGATGTCGCGTGTGTTTATCACGATCCTTTTATGGAATGTCTTGTCAAGGCTCACTGAACCACTTTTTTCTTTTTAAATGAAAGACAATACTTGTTTGTTACCAGCTGATGATGATGTTCCAGTTTAGTTTATGTTGATTATTAATTTTCTTCAAAGACATTTCAGATAAGGATTATATGTTTTTGACAATCGATGTCTTTTAAAACTATAATTTGAATTTTGGCAGCAGATTTTGAGATTTGATGCAGTTTCGTTCTTGTAGTTAAATCGAGTTGTTTCTAAACTTGCTGCTTTAACTTTTATTGCAGCGAGTAGTCCTGGATTTGCTTTTTTTCTTTCATTTTGTTTGGATTTGAGGATTTCTTTTACTATGTATGAATTTCGGACTTGCTATGTTTTTGGTACTAATGATACACCTTAAGATGCGTGTGTTTAAAAGAAAGAATAATGTAATATATGCCAGAAAGACACGATCCACATCGTACATATGTCTATGATAAATATTCATTAACTAATTTAACTATTAGTACATTAAAAGGGTTCTCTGGATTTACCTTTATCTGTTTACTAGATAGCTTGGGGCCAAAAATAAGAAGATCAGTCAGTCAAACTTTATGAATTTGTTGCTACATAATTAAAACAAATAGAATATACAGTTCATGACGTAATAAATGTCGATGAGCAAAATATTCCAACACCCGAAAAACACTTCAGCATACAACTGAATACCAGATCAACATTTACCACCCATACTTGTCATATGCAACATAAAAGTACAATCGGGCAAGATGTGAAGCCTCAAATATTATCCGGATTTTTATACAGTTTTATTCTTGACGTCCATCAAAATGATTAAAACAGGATTTATTTATTTCAACATGATTAGTGGAGAGTATATTTTGATTATATATTATTGACTTTCACTTTCGAATTTTCATTTCCATCCAATAACACAAAATTGCTCAAAAGATTTTTATTGAATATTACAAATTGTCATTGTATTAGGGTAGGTTATACTGAGCTTATTTAAAAAATATTTATTCTTTGTATGCCAGAAAACTATTAATTCTCGATATAAGTCTAAGAAAAACTATCATTCGCACAGTTACGTTGACCATTGGACTTCAATCCATACACCCCAAGTGCAGCCGGGTTATAGAAATAGGCCGTTCGATTTCTCGTCCAGCACTTCATATACCCAAACCCCGCATAATGCCTGTTTCCGCTCCGGTATTCACATACTTTAGCTAGCTTATGATGTTCATATAGGTTCGGAAGTTTTCATGTCAATCTTACTTGAGTTGAAGCACGGAAATCTTTTTCTTATGCTCCCATGCCATCCTTGCAGACTTGCAGAATGAACTTTTATGTTTTAGATACATTCAGCTTAAGGATGTTTGCTGCTTATTTTCAGCAATTTTTGTCAGATTCTCGAACTCCTCTGGATTTATCCATTTCATAGCATAAATATTTTTGCGCAGTAACCCCAATTTTTCTTTTCATAATTGCACCAAACACGTTATATATTCTATTTAAGAAGTTTTCATTATTTCCTATTAATTTATCCATCGGTTTTAATAGATAAACATACTAAGACAAACCTATGGAAAATCCAGAGAACCCCTTTTCCCGCCAAGTTTAAACGCTAATATCATTGGCAAATCAAAATTTTCTGTTTATTTTGTTCAAATATGAATGGTCTTAAAATCAACCATAAGCTTATAAACCCCTATTTAATTATTCCAGAGCAGCGAACATCCTTAACATCCTCCTCCACGTTATTATTGTTTCAAGAATGTACCGATAAAAAGTTGTATATATAATATATATATATAAACGTCTGAAAATTAACCTAACAGTGTTAGGGATAAATTTTGTACCTGCAAATTTTTGTCCTTCCCTCAGTGG
>JARWCS010342713.1:269-11469 GCA_034783895.1 Geukensia demissa | reverse complement strand
AAAGGTTGAGTACTTACAAACATGTTAAACCCCACCACATACTTTATGTGCCCGTCCAAAACCAGGAACCTGTAATCCTGTGAATTTCATTGTTTTTTATAATAAGGTTTTACTTGTTTTGCGATGTTTATTAGTTGTCATAGTTGTTATATTTTAATATCATCTTTTTTTTGGGGGGGGGGGGCTTTTACAGCTTGTGGTAGGGTGATGATATGTGTCCATTATTGAAGGCCTTGTGGCAACCTGTAGATGTTAGAGCTTTACCCCTTCTGGATGGCTGTCGCATAAACAATCATACCACATTTCCTTATTCTATATTTAGATGCTTTTGTACTCTGGTTGTGCAATATTCTTGGGAAAATAAATTGGTTATTGCATTAATATTGGGGAATATTGTCCCAAGTAGGACATTATATTGTACAAGCTTGTGAGTGCAATTTATAATTCTATGAGGGTCAATACTCATCTAAATTCACCCCAAAACCCTTTTATTGTGTAGCAAACATTTGAAAGCCTCTGAAAACTTCTTTGACTTCATTATTGATGTCACTTTTGCAATGTGTATAACACTAGTGCAGTATCACAAAATACTGTACACTGAATGTTGGCTACATTATTCATGGAATATTGTGCTGCAGTCATTGGCAGTACAGTAGTTTGTTATATTTAATTTCGTGAAAAAAAAAGAAAAAAAAATGATCCTGAAATAAAATCTCGTATTAAAACCACTAATTCAAATATTGGCATCTATTTAATTTAAAAAGGGAGCTGCAAGAATTATTCTAAATGCTAAATCTGACGTGTCTTCTTCCTCCTAATTTAATAAATTAGGCCAGCTAACTATCCAAAAGAGAATTGAAAATCATAAACATGATGAAAGTGTTTTAATGTTCAAATGTGTGAACAAAATTGCACCTGATTATTTATGTAATTTTTTAATTTCACGCATTAATTCTACTGGATATTCACTAAGATCTGCAGAACATGGAAATATATTTGTCCAAGACTTAATTCAAATTCTTTTAGGAGAACATTTCAATACTCAGGCACAAAATCTTTGTAACGTTTATAAAATTCTTGAGAAGTTTGTGATATCTGGATCCCTGCTGCAAAAGTTTACCAGTCAGAAACTTTGGTGCAAACATGGGCAAACAAAACTAGTTGTGAAATGTAAACTCCATACGAAGAAAAGAAAAATTGCTCTTTTGATGATAAATTTAAGTGCAAAACAACCCAGTTCAATATTTAAATCCAAATCTAAAAAGGGATTACGATTATTACTGATGTTAGATTTGCTAGGATGAAATTCATTCAAGATTTAAACAAATATATTCCTGATTTTTACAAAATTTTAAATTGTGTTAGATTTGTCCCCCTTTATGGAAGTGTCTTGATATAGCTACAATAGCAAATGTTTAAATCTTGAATGAGACCACCAGCATCATTTTATATATGTTTTTTTTTATCAGTTAGCATATTTGTTGCACATTCATGAAAAAAATAATGAATTTATTGATTTCTCCCAATGTATTTATTTTTGTTGTGGGCTGGGATTTCCCCTTTTTTTGTACATGTAGTTCTAATTTTAATGTAACTGGTTTGGTTTTGATACAGGTTTCTTGTTAGTGTGCACAAAAAAAGTTTTATTGCCTTGAAGGGTGGGGTATTTCTGGTCATATATATAGTCCGGTATTGTAGTGTCAGTATTGAGGATGCTCACAGTAACTTTGGGGAAGGACATAGGTTCTGATTAGTTTATTCATGTAATGATGAAATTGTATTTTATTTGTGTTTTGACATATGGTTTGCTTGCAATGTATATATGTGTTATTATTATTTAAATGTTGTATTGCAAAGAAAATATGAAAGTTACTGCGAGCAACAAACCTAAAGTATGTGTTGTGTCTTTGTAGCCAGTTAGTATAAAGTAGAAATAATTTAAATTCGGACGATTTTAAGAGGGAGAATTTAAGTTTCCAACGTTCTTTTGTTTGTGGCCATGTATAGCAAATTTTGATTGGTTTATAGAAAGGTAGTAAAATATATCTATGATGTTGTGATTCTAACTACTCAATAATGCATGTCTGTACACTTAGTGAAATAGTTTATTTTATAAGGATTTCAATTGCAGAATTCTCAGAATTCTTTTAACAATACCACTAGCATATGTTACAAGAAGAAGATCATTCAGTGCGATGAATCGACTCCAAAACCGTCTGCCAAATTGAAATAATAAAACAAGACAAAGAGAATTACTAATTGTGGAGCACATGACACTTATTTTAGGAGCAGCTTTAATGTGAATGAGTCTTATACCAAAAATATGATAAGCAATTGAAATAAGAACAATATTTCTTAAAAAACAAATAAAGAAGCCATACGGCATGGTCTTAAGAAATTGTTGCTTGTGGGTAACGTTTTTGTACAGTCGTCAAGCAAACAGCGAATTCCGCATAGATGGAGAATTCGACGCAACCCAACCCCTCCTTAACAATTAAAAAAAGAATATACACTGAAACGAAATCGTAGTTGTTGAAAAATAACAATTTTTAATAACTAGCAACACTCCAACTCTTAAACTTCTAACCCTGTAACGACACTGGATCACAGTCGGGCAAAGGGCAAAATAAATACAGCATGCAAAAAAAAAACACAGCTACGAAACTGTACGACTATAGCAACACAAAACCTTACAAAAATGATATAATGTCTCATTGGTCGTCTGTAAAGTTCTCCCGGGAAAAAGTTTTGAAACGACGTATCTACTGCAATGGGAAAACTCGTATTTATTTGGGCGACTTTCTACTGATCTGGATAACTATAACGTTAAAAACTTCTTAATTATTTAGTTTAATCTTCCTTTCGATAACACAACTGAAAAATATCATTATATGAGCAATGGTACCGAACCAATGTAAAATGTAAACCGGCTGGATGTTTATTTGCGTTGTAAAGACCACACTGCCACATTTAATGTATAAATATCTGTACTGTAGGTTTCGTTTATAGATCTGATATTTTTCTTGGAGATTCATTTATTTTTTTAATTTGCTTGATATTCAGAAATTGGTGGCGATACGATGATTCGGTTGTTTCTAACATTGGTCGGTGGGCTTTGAGTTCACTAAACAGATTTAGCGGCTTTGTTACCTAAAATTTGTTTTTAATTTGACATGAAGCTAAAAATTGTGTATCTGCCTTAAGCACAGATTTAATTTAATTGAACTGAATTATATGCATGTTTTTTGTGGTTAATGAAAATTTTGCCCTTTTTGGCATATATCTCACGCGGAACTTATTGAATTCTATTTTCTTATAAATATATAATCTTTCTGACGTTTGATTTTTATTCAAAACCGCACTGGAAAAAATTTCTAGTCAAATAGACTTGGTGGGCTAGTAAAGATTTGATTTAGGCAGGTGAAGTAAGGATTAGTCATGATGACTTTTTCCCTAGTGCGCTGGCAAATATTTGACTAGAAAGCCTAGTAAAAGTACGATTTTGGGTAGTCATCCTATGGATAGTCAAACTGACTAGTTTTCCTGTTCAATTTGACTATTATATTCTTTCAGTGCGTTTACAATATTTGCAACCAAACAAAGAATTTACATTTGACTGTGTTTTGGTCCATTACAAACCTGATAACGGTTAATAAAAAACACTCTGTATATATGAATTTAATTGACAATTTTGATGAATTGGAAGAACGGTTACTGTCTTTCTGAAAATTTATTCTTTATCTTTTATTTCTTTTAATTTGACGAAGAGTTTATTTTTTATAAGTTCTGTGCGAAGGTAGTTAAAGTTCTCCTTACTTCAGGTTTATGCTCTACCTATGTTTTCCTTTATGGAATATGGAATGGGAAAATGGTGATCTATTTTTCTTCTTAGATAAACCAGAAAAAATATTTAAGTTAAGCTTGACCTTGAAATTTATTTGGATTGACGCCGTCATTGTTCTTTACTTCATTTTTACTTCATTATTACCATATTCGTGACTTCTTTGTCACTATCGTTCTTGGCTACATTGTCACCATTGTTCTTGGCTCCGTTGTCACCATGGTTCTTGACTACTTTATCACCATGGTTCTTGACTACTTTGTCACTATCATTCATGGCTACATTGTCACTTTCGTTCTTGGCTACTTTGTCACCATCGTTCTTGGCTACATTGTCACCATCGTTTTTGTCTACATTGTCTCAATCGCTCTTGAATACTTTATCCCCATTGTTCTTGGCTACTTTGTCACCATCATTCATGGCTACATTGTCACCATTGTTCTTGGCTCCGTTGTCACCATGGTTTTTGACTACTTTATCATCACCGTTCTTGGCTCCGTTGTCACCATGGTTCTTGACTACTTTATCACCATCGTTCTTTGCTACTTTGCCACCATCGTTCTTGACTACTTTGTCACTATCATTCATGGCTACATTGTCACTTTCGTTCTTGTCTACTTTGTCACCATCGTTCTTGGCTACATTGTCACCATCGTTCTTGTCTAAATTGTCTCAGTCGCTCTTGAATACTTTATCCCCATTGTTCTTTGCTACTTTGTCACCATCTTTTATGGCTACATTGTCACCATCGTTCTTGGCTACTTTGTCACCATCGTTCATGGCTACTTTGTCACCATCATTCATGGCTACATTGTCACTATCGTTCTTGGCTACTTTGTCAGCATCGTTCTTGGCTAAATTGTTACCATCGTCTTAAATACTTTGTCACCATTGTTCTTGGCTACTTTGTCACCATCTTTTTTGGCAACATTGTCACCATCGTTCTTAGCTACTTTGTAACCATCGTTTTTTTACTATTTTGTCATCATCTTTCTTGCCTGCATCGTCAGCATCGTTCTTGGCTACTTTTAAGCAGCGTTCTTGGCTACTTTGTCATTATTGTTCTTGGCTACTTTGTCACCATTGTTATTGGTCGCTTTTTCAGTATTTTTCTTGGCTAATTTGTCACAGTTGTACTTGACTACATTGTCACTATTGCTCTTGGCTGCTTTGTCACATAATCTGATTAGGATAAGATCATGGTAAAATTGTTCTTTTCGTTGTAGCTATTGTGCTCGACTATTTTTGGCTACTTCTTTACCATTGCTCTTGACTTCTAAGGTCGGCAATATTGGTAGCATTTGTTAACCTCCTGTTAATGTCCACTACTCATCCATAGCGAATTAATCAGATAATTACTTGACTTTTTTAAACTTGAACATACATTTACATAAGCAAATGAAAACCGAAAAGTGTACCTCATTGTGTTAGGCCAGTATTCACGTTTAGTATAATTTTGAAGGGCCTCACTTTTGGTCGGACCCCTTTCACGGATCCCGCTAACGTTTTACAGCTTTCGCGTTTTCACGACGTGGGAGTTTTTCACTAAGAGTCTTCAAGAAAATATTGAAATCGAAAGTTATGTGACCGCCCGGTTTATGTCTGCAGAGCTGCACAGGTGGTCGTCAATAATTTAGTCTGAATAATTCCTATTGTGGTCAAATGTCATTTCAATTTTGAAATTTTTGTATACATATTTTAAACCCCCGAAGGCTGTCGGTGTATAGCAATAGGCCGTTCGGTTTCTCCGCCTGCGGGTAGAATTCCTGTAAAATGGTGCGTCCGTTCCACGTTCGAGAAAGATGTTTAAATACTCGAACTCTCCTTCGCAAAGGTTGTGCCGGGGAAAAACATGCACTAGGTATCTCCGTCATAGAGGCACGATAGTCCTCTAAAAGTGGCGTCCTGGTTGTATAAATATTCATGATAGTCTGTATATTTGTTTGAGTTGTGGTATTTGTGTTTCTTGTTTCAATGCACTGAGTTGTAGTATTAATCTTTAAACGTGAATATAATCTAAATTTTAATCACACTTGTTCTCGTCTTAAAGGGGAGGGGGACGTAATAAAACCCTTTTTTCCTTCCTAAATCCGCAAATATGCACAGACTAATTAGGGAATGGAAATAAAGGCATATAATTTTATACGTTAAACCGATAAAGTCTTGAAGATAGTGCGGAACAGGATGCTCTTTACTAAAAGATAACTAATCTTTCTAAATTATTTTAAGACTGGTGAATCATTCGGTTTACAATAAAACGTGTTGCTATGCTACGTGGGTCTGTAAATTGTTCTAAATTTTAGTTTGTTTAATTCTAGTAGCGGTGATTGTTAATGGTTTATTAATTAGAAGTTGCACTCATTGAATATAAATATATATTTCTACGTGTGTCTGTGAATTGTTTTAATTTTTAGTTTGTTTAATTAGTGGTTATGGTTAATGGATAAGAAGTTGCACTTATTGAATATGAAAATGTACTTGCTTATAGAAATACTTAGTAAACACGGTACCTGTCCAAAATTATACTACCCTTCTATTGAATTCAAATGGATCGGGACCAGCGTACTACACCCCCCCCCCCCTCCCAAGAAAAAAAAAAGAAAATCAAAGAAATCGTTACATTTTCACTTCACCCCAATCAAAGACAGTTTTTACTCTTCATTACCCCTCTAAGACATTACTATAAATCCACCCCTGTAACAACCCGTTATTACACACCCCTGTTAAATGTAGACTGCATTGCTAGAGTTTCAAATAAACTATATATAATGATAATTATAATCTGAGAAGATCGGGAACTAGAAAATGTGTGAACTGAATTGAAATTGTCATCATGCGATTTTTTAGTGTTAGTTATACTTTAGTAATAAGTCCGCTCCTTTGATTTTACAAATCAAATTAATTTACACGGTCGTATGTTCCATAAACTGGATTCTAAGTAGACATTGCAATAGAAAAAATAGTAAAGATTTGAAAATTTAAGTGAAATTTCCTTATGTATTCTTTATTCAATTCATTTTAACAGTTTGTGACAATCACGTGGTACAGGTAAAACTTGTAAAATAAAAATACATGTCAATTCATATTATCTTCCTCAGTTTCAATGCTCCTTTTCATGTTTTTCTAAGCTTTCATCGTATAAAATAACAGTTTGGGGACGAATGTTTTTGTGAGGGGATGATGATTTTTTTGTGCAAATAGAAAAAAGGAGGGATATGCTTAAAATCAATTTAAGTAGTAAAGAAACATTATCACGAAAACTGATTCTTTTACATTTAAACAGCACGGTTGTTTACAGAAAACATTGGATCTGAATTTTATTTTCAAATTGATTTTGTACCATTTGCAAGGACTGATTATTTATTTGAAAAATCTTCCACCCTCACCCAAAATCAATTTCTCGTCCCATGTTTTTAACAATAAAGATGTTTAATTTTACATTTGAAATTTAATTTTCATTAATGAATTACTAAGTCTTATCTTAATGAAAATAAATTTTATTTTGAGTTTTCTACTTCACTTGGGGCGTATGATTTATGTTTGTATTTATTACTATCCTCTATAAATATCTTCCCCAGCTTACCCCCAACTAGTCAAATATGCGGTTAGTTAGTTGCTCCATAAATCGCTCTCCCATGGTGATCTCACTGTGCCCTTGTCGAGTCTGGTAAAGTAGTTCCTGGCCTTCACGTCAGAGTAAAATGGCAGCAGGAGTGATTCATGCGCGGTCGTCTGCTAAGTGCAAATTATCCAGAATCCTGCCAGATTTTCGAGTTTCATGATTTTTGTTGAAAATTTAAATCATAATTGTTTTGATTATTTTTGTTTAAATGGATGATAGTGAGATTATTCAAAAGATCGGAAAGAAACGGTAAGACATTTTTGTAACATCTGGAAAGTAATTTTGTAGATAAAAATAGTGTGCAAAGTATTACCAGATGTAAATTTCTGTATACAGGTACAAAGGTTGCATGATATCAATCACTTAGCAAATTCCAGTGGAAAATTTTGATAGAATCGAACTTACCATCTGAAGCAACTTTTTACTTAAACAATGTATAATTTATAAAATTACTCACATAATCATGCTTCATTACCAAATAAAACTAATAAATTAAAGAAATTGATAACATGGTAATATCAGTATCTGTTAAAAAAACGTATGTATTTTTTATTCAGCTGCGAAGTTCAGTTATCATTATTTCGTTTTTGATATTTTATTTGTTCGAATTTCTTGATGAAAGAATGAAAGGTTAACTACAAAGGTCATGGAAGTTGAGAATTTTTTTCGTAATGGGCGATGAAATAGGCAGAAAAAGTATATAGATAAAAGTCTCTATTATTGCCTGTTCTTTTTCAAACGGGATGTGGGTGTGTGTAGGGTGTGGGTGTGTGTAGGGTAGGGGTGTGCGTACGGTGCTATAACTGCAAAGACATTTTGTCATGCTGAAAAGTTCAATGAACTTTATTTACATTTTAGTGGTTAACATGAAGTTGCTTGCGTGTTTCACAGTCCGGAGAGTATTTAAACACAAAAACACAGCCCCTGAATAATTATTTATTGTCCATGTAAATACGATTTTTGCCCCCTCCCTAGCTGTGATACAGCACCCGCAATACTGCATAAAATATACGGTTGAACGGTAGAAGTACCCCCCTTTTTCCATTAAGATGGATGCCAAACTTAATAGTAGGAGGATGCGATTCATTTGTTTGGAATGTAGAAAAGAAGATAATTGCTATATAACTTAAGTATTTAAAGCGTTTAATCTTTTTCAAAGTTGTCGATGAAGATAATAAAGCTTAAGAGTGCGGCTAAATTTAGAGCGTTAATGAAATTTTCTTGTGCGCCTCATTTTAACTGAAAACAGAAGTATAATTACGATTTTTACTGACACATAACACACGTGTGGATAACGACCACGGGAGATGAAGGTGTTATGTTTTATTTTGATAGTGATTACAGCGCTGATTATGCCATGATGGAATCAAGCTATATCTGATTAATTAGACCTGTAACACTAGTTGATTAGTCTGACCATTAATTAAGCGTACTGTCTGACACGTAACTTAATCAAACTATCGTCGATCAGGGGCGTATCCAGGGGAAGGGGCCCGGGCCTCCTTTTGAAAACGCGAAAATCATTTTAGTACTTGTTTTACAAAAAGGCTAGTATTTATTGGCAGGTCTTTCTTTTCAAAAGTCTGATCAACTTATCTACGAGTATATGTACATGTATATGTAGGCAAGTGTCCCCCTCTTTCCAAAATTTCTGGATCCGCTTTAGACAATGGTCACAGTCATTAGGATAATTTAGAAAAAGAACAAAAATAACTGAGAAGAATTGGACCCCTACAAACATCTTACATAATGATTCTCCTAAGTTACCCAAAGTTTTTGACCCATCTTCTTTAAAACACTGTGGTAAAATGACAAAAATTTCCAACATAGCTAGCATCCACCTTCACCGTTATCCAGATTCGTTGACAATGAATTTTTAACATTCCAATTAAAGTTTGAAAATAATCTGTTAATATCAGTCCCTTTTGAGTCTGGCTTTCATAAACCTTTCATATATCAAGTTAATT
This sequence comes from Geukensia demissa, assembly GCA_034783895.1. Lineage (NCBI taxonomy): Eukaryota > Metazoa > Mollusca > Bivalvia > Mytilida > Mytilidae > Geukensia > Geukensia demissa. Next base: position 2,039 of record JARWCS010342713.1, on the reverse strand, counting down.
CACTCTTGTAACCATGCATGAAAAACTAAAACTGATTTTGATGGTCCCGTGGTTTTCGAGAAATTAGAGATATATGCTGTAACTATTATGACTTTGTATGCAAACAAAACTGTTTTGAAACATAAAATAACACTCTCGATAATGGAAAGAGTATTTTTTTACTTTTGCCTCTCTCTCTAGAGATCATATACATTCAGTCCACCCACCCTGGAAAATAAATAATGATCATTAAGGAATTTCGTTACAAACCTCTTGACGTGAATGATAAAAAATAATTCACTGACTGTCTTGTGGGTTAATTTACTCACGATCATGTGGGTTGTTATACTTCTTAGTCTTGATTTTCAGGTAGCGCCAATGCTATTTATATGAAAATGAAAAAAGGGGGTAAATGTCAGAGAGATCAGAAAAACAGGGGAAATTTACAAATCTAGAAGTCTCCAAAATGCATTCAAAAAGGTGGAATACCACCCCTTGTGTAAATCGGTCCAAATAAAAAAAAATGTCTTAACTAAAATAATACTGCCCCATACCTGAGCATTACAAAATATGCACATCTAAAAAATCACTAAAACGAACCTATGACCACAATTCCTGACTTTGGACAGGCACATGGGACATATGGCGGGGTTAAACTGGTGTATGGGATTCCTTTTTAAAGGCCATTTTAGTGCTATTTTTAACGGCTTGTGTTTTAACACCAGAAACTCTCGGCGTAATTTTATTTTTTAATACTTAAACAGAATGTGTTAAAAAATTTCAACTTTTATCAATTTCACAGTTTCGATTCAAACAACTTTGGGGCTTCTCTTCCCTTGTGGTGAGTGATTAGTTGCTTTGAACCATGATTACAAGTGTCATGCAATAAAGCCCTTTTTTTCTAGCAGGTGACAGCATAATTTTTTTCAACTACAATGCAGTCTAAAATTTTTTTCTGGCAGCTAGGCCATTAAAATATTTTTTTCCAAAAAATCCCAGCCCCCTTCCCCCGATAAGAAAATGGATTTTGCCTAATAGCAGTATTTTATTTATATATATAATCTGTATTGGCTGATTTAATTTAGAGTTTTTCACAGGGAGTGATATTCCACCCTTGTTGAAGGCCTCGTACATGTTTTTAGATTTGTTATTTTCCGGATGGAATGTGGTATCTCTGACATTTACCCCATATCTTTTCATTTCATATTAAAGAATTGAATTGAAACAAACACACATTTACTTCGGCAGATCAAGTGAACGTTCTTTTCTTTAACTGAATCAAGACACATTAAAAATTTTGCGACATTGACCATTTCATAACAGTAGTATGTCAACCGTTCACCTGAAATTCTTTGACCTTTTACATCATGATGATACAATTTCGATATGAAAATATTTTATAACATTAACCAGTCAGCTAGTACCTATCCTAATGAATGATTCAACGACAGGGTAAATGAACTCTATTAGTACCGTGCCAACAACTTGTTTATCATTTTCATGAATATTTTCTGTCCAAAATTTGTTTATTTCCGTTCCATCAATCGCGGCATAAAAACACAATATTAGCTTGATTGTTCTTCTAGGTTCTTGATAGATTCCAAAACATTTTGATAGATCTCTCAGAAATTGCAGGTAATTTGTTTGATAAAATTATTACATTTACTAACATAAATGATATTTATCTCTGGAAAGAGGATGACAATTTGACAATTAGACGAAATTTCAGAACATAGCGAGGGAAATGTCGCTGAACGGAATTGGGGGGGGGGGGGGGGTACGTACTATCCA
>JARWCS010342702.1:0-11469 GCA_034783895.1 Geukensia demissa | reverse complement strand
CGGCTGATAAACGTTATAGAAACAAAGAGGTCACTTGATCGCTTTCATTATGAAATGTGAATTTCGAACTTTAAAGGCTTCGTGTACGCTTCAAATCATGATGAAATTGTCTAAAGGCAGTATTTTCAGGTAGACGTATTATATATTTTGTGTATTTTATTACATTTGGCAATCACTAAATCTGTTGTTTCAACATGGCGGTTATTTGGCGGCTTTTAATACGAGTTATTCCTGGTTACGGCAAATAGATTGCGAAATTTACGTAGAATGTAAACCAATCAAATAAGGCGTTACAAAAATCTTGCATTATAATGATGGGTTTCTGGATATAGATGGAGTGTGAATGGTGAATTATGCTGGAGATGTGGTTAAAAAATGAAAAGCCAATGCTATTTCTGGACAATTCGAGAAGGAAAGGAATACTTAAAAAAACATACTCACTTTAAATGAGGCGTTTATTCTTCCCAACCGCTTGATCAAAATTGAACAAATCGTTCTTTCATTTATTCAATCAAAATTTTGTCTAAGGAGGGGAGTGTAGAGGTTACGTCGGTTTTAAATTATCAATTATTATCTCCTCTGCATATCATTGAAACACCTTAAATTAGTTTTATTGCTTTAATTTTTAATTGTGCTTTAAAATAATTTCCAATTCCTTAAATTATCTAATATTAGATCATATTGCGTTGCATTTTACAATTTTGTTGATACTTATTTAAAAATTTGCTGTTTTTAAAATTTTATAATTTGCGGAACTATCTGACATAAAGTTTGAAACATTGAAAATGCAATATGTGGAATCGACAACGGACTTGCGCAAGGTCCGACATTTTGCTATAGTTTGAACAAAAACTTACTCTTATTTGTCTTGAAAAGAAAGGCGGGGTCAAATGCATTGTTCAATTATTTTTTGCAATGTTTCATTACTTGTTTCCTTCAAACCTCTGGAGCAAGTGGAATAAATCCTGTGTCTGCTGTCTTCACATGGCGTCGATACCCGGTTTCCCCATTTTCATAGACATCCCAACAGTCTTTTTTCAACACGAAAGGACGGTAGCCGAGGTTGTCTGACCTTCTATATAATCTAGATTTTTTTTATAATAACATGGTTAATTATGATCCGAACATACATTGCATTTGTACATAAAATATTGATCGGTAATGTGACATTTTCCAATTTCTGTTCGAATTGTTTTTCTTTTATCTCTTCCAGTATGCTTCAATGACAAATATGTCATCATAATGATATAGAATGTATCTTTAACTGACATAAAATATCACTTTCTCTCCCGTTTTCGTTTTCTTAATTAACTTTTTGACCCCTGGAAGATTTCTGCTGGTAAACCTGACCTTGGTAATGTAAAATGATTTTTTTTTATCTAAAAGCCATGACATCTCGTTTATTCAGAAAGTTCATCAACATGATAGGTAATTCATAGCAGGATCTACTTTCCAACAATCTGATCAGATCTTTTATTTTGCCAGGAAATAGTTAAATGCCAAAATCCAAATGTGTGGATTTTAGTAGATTACTAATGCAATTTTTTTACAAATAGAATTATATACCTATAACATGTTAATTTACCCGAAATAAGTAAAGGTTAAAGGATGACGCTAGGTTTTTATTTCAATTAAACAGCTGAGAACAAAAATGACCGTTAAACGTGAATTATTAACCTGAGAAGAATTTAATTCGGGGTAGGTTTATTTTAACAGAAATATCTATTGTAGAATAGAATCGACCACTACATGCACTAGGAATTGTGAAAATAAAATACCTTGCAAAACAAAAGAAATTTCACGTACCGGTTTGTAACTTAGGTAAAAGACTTCGTCTAAGAAATTTTGTATAACTGCTTAGGAAAACTGAAAACAATTGCGATTAAAAATAATTGTTACAAATCGACTGTATTAAATAGGAAACCAGACAAAAATAGACACTGTAGCTATATGATCATTGAGCATAAAAATTCAAAAGTGTAGGTGTATCCCCCCTTTCAAAAATAAAAAAAAAAAAACATGGTGTTCATTATGACCAAGAGAATGCTTATAAATTGGGACCGAACTAGCACTATTTCTAATAGTTAAAGCTTAAGATTTTCCAAATGCAGGTAGAAAGAAAGAAAATAAATCTGGTACTTTGCATAATCATGAGAAACGGGATTTTAAATACTCTAAACTTTGTGTCATTGTTTAAATACTATAAACTGAAATTTATTCTTACACCAGAATATTATCAACTTAATGCTAACGAGAGAATTTTTGATATAGAAGACTAATAGAGACCAGCATTTCTTCTGAATGTCATCAATAATACGCTTTGATGTGGAACAAGCACATGGATATGCAGTGGACTTGCATTAGTTTCGTGGAACCAAAAAGAAACATTATTTTCAATTATATATGCATTGTAAATACAGAAAGCAAAAAATTATATCGAGTCAACCTAGGAAAAGCAAAAATAAAAACACAATGCAGGTAAAATAGAGGCGTTTATTTGATAAGCGCTGATTCTCAACGATGTTATTCCAAATGACAAAATCATTCAGTCTTTAACTCCTTATGATGTTGATTTAGAGTCTAGACACTGAAAAGGTAAGAAGGATATCCGAACTCCTTTGATTACATGATCCGTATGTTGACGGCGATTTTCTTTAAAAATAGCAATATCGTATTACAGAATTCATGAAATGTAAAGAAATGCAGGCCGCATCAATATGGCACAAAACTGTTCATCAAGCTGCAACCATATGTCCTATTGTGAACAGTGAATAAACAAGGAAACTATAAAAAAATTTAAACAATAGCAAAAATGCTCTGTAGAATCAATATTGAAAAAAGAAAGAAAGAGAAAGAAAATAACCATTATAAAATACATCAGGTCAGTGGGTAAAGCCTGATTTTGACATAGAGGTTCAATGGAATCAGCAGGCTAGTTGTGGTTTAAAATCAGCCTTGCACTGATCAAACGATTTCCATAGGTTGTTGTCAAATTAGTGAGCATGAAAAACAACATTAACAAATGGTATAAAAGATTATCAAAAATTGCGTTTTGTAGAATGAGAAACATTTGTGGATTGTCTCCCTTAACTAAGTTACCATATTTATTGGTTAACGTGAATTAATTTAAATTTTGTATACAGTATACATTAAAAATAATTATAAAGACGTTTCTCATATATATGAAAGTGAAAAGATATGGGGTAAATATCAGACTTTAACAGCGAGAAGATTTGGGGGAATTTCTAAATCTAAAGGTCTCCAGAAAACCGTCAACAAGGGTGGAACACCATTACTTGGAAAGCTCTAAATCCATCAAATATAATAAAATATGTATACGTAAGATAATACTCAACTTCCCAGATTATTATCAAAAATGTACATGTAACAACCTATGACTACAATTTCTGGCTTTGGAATGGCACCTGTGGTAGACTTAAAGTAGTTAAATGAGATCCAAACCTTCCTCTTACAAAAGGTCAAAGGAAGAAATTAAAAAAATATATGTGATATTTAGAACAAAACGGAGTTTAATTTCAAAATATACAACAATCACAAACATATATCAAAGACAGTAGTTGCAACAGAGAAATGATTCAACTTGTTGCTTTTATATTCTTTCGTTTCAGATAAAATATAATGTTTTTTTTTCTGCGCAAATTTAATGAGAAATTAAACCACCATAGACTTATGAAACCCATAGATCAAGATTGATCAAATCGGTCAAATTAATTACGGTTTGCGTACTCAAAAGCTTGGTAAAGTACAAAACGACTGACCGTTTACGAAATAGCACACATCTGATTAATTTGGTGCAAACAGTTTTGTATTGATGATATATAGTATTGATAATAAAGTCGTTTATAAACGGGCTTTGAGATATATGCTAAAATTAGACACATTTTTCATTAAGTGTAACAAAGGACAAATGGCAATTTGATATTTTTGATATTTAAATAAAACAGGACAAGGTATTGCATCTATAAAACAATTTTTTTTAAAAAGACAATATTTTAAGATTCAGGTCTTTTACAATGGTAAAGAACCACGCCTTTTGATGCTTCAAATCGTTTAAAATAAAACACAGCGTTTTAAGTATCGCGTGCGATTACCAAATGTTGACAAATGATAAACTGACAACAACGGACCATGAAATTTGTAACATCATCCCCGTTTAGCGAAATTAAGGGAAATAGAGAAAATCATCTATACAAAATTAAAGTAAAAGAAAAAAGTGTGAAATTCATCTGCAGAATTACTCGTGGTATGAGAATTGAAAATAAACACACTTAAAGAAAAATCACAAGACGCTCGCAGTTACTAGAGGCAGTCTCCAGGAAAACAGTAGATTAGGTGACCTTTCAAAATTTTGCGGCTATTTCTGTTGAACTTTATCAAACAATGTTTCACATGATTTTTTTTGCATTTGTTGAAATTCTAAGGACTGAAAATACGGAAAAGCCTCGAAAAGTTTTACACTTAATAGTTGTCCCTGTCGTCGGATTTGGCTTCCCATTTCGATTTTTTTTTTAGATTTGAGTGTTTTCTGCTAAGTTTGGATCTTGTACTTCCTACGTTTTATTTCTAATGCAACTGATGAAAGGTTACTCCTTGAAATGTACATATAGGATAAAAAATTATCCGTATTTATTCAACATCAGTTTTTTTATATTTTGATATCAAGAACTGAGAAAAAGTTCCATTTTAAGGAAAGAGAACTCCGAAGTTATTCGGACCGCCTTATTTTGAAACAATACTTCAGCGTATTGTGACCAATGTTAATGCTGATATTATAATCATTCATTAAAACGAAAATTAAATGTTTGTCGACCTCTTTGCTTACTACTGTTTGGTTTTATGTCCAACTATTTTCCTCTGCCTCTATATTTTAATGGCAGTATAAGGTATACGAGACAAGGGAAACCGTAGTCAATTAAAAAGAATGATTTTTAGAATTATTCAATCTAAACAATAAACGGATGCCACTTAGTGCATTTTCCCGCAAAAATTGACGTCACTATACCTATACAAAACGTCACAATTTAAAATGACGCCATTTACGCCGATTGACCCGAGGTCATTCGGACAAATTCAAGAATTTATAAAATGGAATGTGTAATACGTCTATTGTTAACTTGTTGTCTCATATTTCATTAAAACAATGCTTACACAAATATCAAGAAAAGCAAACTGTTACACGTATCCAGGAACTGTTTGGGGAACAGAAGAATTACAATAAATCGGTTCTTTTGCTATTTGGTATCGTATGACTGAGTTATTCATGACTGTACATGACTTCATAACCGATGTTGAAATACAAAATAATTAAAGGTTCACCTATAGGCACAAAAATTTAACTAGGTAATCAGAGGACACTTTACTGTTGAATAAACATTGCCCTCAATCAAAAAGAAAAAGTTAGACTTGCAGATCCTTGAACGGCTTAGATAAGACTCACAATCATTGCATGTTCAAGTCTGGTTTGTAACAGACGGACGGCCTAAGCTAGGTACATTCCCGTTTGTAACAAGTTGCTTTTTAAGTACAATTCATCATATTCATTCAACATCGGTAAACATGTTACATTAGCAAAAATAAATTATCCTAAATAAAAACGTATTGCATTGACTAGTTTTTCCCTACCAATGTATATGGCTTCCTATTTAGATTTCTCCCAAGTTAACTGAATAATCTTGACTATGTTTAGATTTCGGACTTTCTATATTTTTGGTGCTCATGCTACTGATGAGAGTTTACTGAAAATAAAGCATATTAAAACTTATCATACTTATTTAACATTTGTAAATTTGTTTTTTTTAAACTAAAATTTTTAAAATAGCATTTTTTTTCTCACCAATCGTCTTTTCGTAATTGTTAAGTATGTGTCATTTTAAAAACGAGTGTAGATTAGAAAAAAAATAAGGATTCAGTAACTAGAAAATCCCCATTTTCTATACAAAGAAACTTAAAAAGTTGCAAAAGTTTTCTTAGAAAAATGCTTATCTGTGATTTAAGACAATAAAATAAAAGCTACTTACCAATGTGAAAACACCCAAACCGAAATCACTAACACAATTTTAAAACAATATTCCATGATACAGGAAACAAACGATTGAGTGAACCACATTGTCAGAAAGTGACATAATGGGTTTATGTTTCGTTCAAATAATACTGCACATGCGTAGTTTGCGCAAAAAAGACTTTTTAAACACAATGAAAAGTGGGGATCATTTCCTTGGTAATAGAATCAATTGAGATGCCATATTTGTTTTCAGATCGATCGTCGTGGCTATGAAGTTACAGTTTTCTTTACTATAGTTGTCCAATATTCCACATCTAGTTGTTAGCGAAATCAGATAAATAGATCAGTTAGTTAAAGACGAAGACATCTTACAAAATCACAATCATACCAATGTTTTATATAAAGCGTCTTAGTGAATTAATAGAGTAGTGCAGTAAATTGTGTCAATATATACAGAGATTTTACACCCTATAAACTCATACATAAGGCTTTAGAGCTGATTAAGTCAAAAGTAAGACGACTAGGAGGAGAAATTCATTCACTAATGGGATCACATTGGTAAAACCATATTTTGTTGTAAAGAACTATAGCCTGCGAAATCAATCATTTTGCTTTGTTGCATCAATTTGGAAAATATTCTAAGTAATCACACATTAGCCTCTACAGAATGTCAAAGACACAAACTCATTTGAAGCAATCGACACAAAAATCAGAATAAAGGAAATTCAAACGCATAATTCAAAGAATGAGATGGACAAATTCAACAAATTAATATAATTGGAAATTATAATTATTTTTCTAATGGGGTCCCGTGCACCAAAGGTAGACTGTGTTTTTGAAGAAATCATTTCCACCGTTTAAATACTTATTGGTAATCATGCTTAATTATGTATTAATATTAGAAAAAAAATAGGATTTTCTAAATGCAAAAAATAAAAAGTAAAAATTATGCAGAAAAAAATATGTACCTAAAATTGTCTTGTCAAAATTAGTTTAGAAGTTAGAGAGAGTCAACGTTAATTGCAGAGAAAACTACATTCAAAGATTTAATTACAGTACTTTAAAGATTGACGAATAATCGATTCAAGTTGTAAATCGGTAATTTAAACTAAATGCACATGGTCTTAATATTCATCATTTTCAGCTTATTCGTAAAGGATATCGTCGCAGTGTTATTATTAAATCTTTAAATATGGTTTTTATAGCTACTAATATTGACTTTCCTGTTAATAGCTTAATACAGAAATAAACAATTTATATTTGTTATAACATTTTCTACTTCCTGTCTATATTTTTATATTGGCATTTGCAAACCCATGTCTTCTTTGACTTCTTAGATATTCTTTGAAACACTAAATCCAATTGGACATGTTGTTATTGACACCCGTAGTAAAGGAAAACTTACTTGCCTGATCATTTGCTTTTGGATTTTGAATTAGCAGACATCTACTGCGAGTGCTCTTTCGAGGTCGATATTTTTGATTATCATGTATTAATTTTAATTGTATTTGTTATTTTTTTTTGGTATCGATCTCAAGTGTTAAATCAATTTCAACCGATATTTTAGTGTGTTTTAATGGCTATTTTGTCACACCACTGTCCCAGGTTTGGGGGGAAGGTTGAGCGTTTACAGTTTAACCCCGCCACATACGTAATGTGCCTGTTCCAAACCAGAAAAATGAAGTCCAGTGGTTGTCGTGGTTCAATTAGTCATTTATTGTTATTTGTTCACCATTTTTCATTAGATAAGGTCGATTGTAATATGTCATGAATAGTTCCAAATTTTGTATTTTGTGGGCCTTTTAGAGCTTCCGTTATGGTATTGACTCCGGTTCATTATTGAAGGCCATAATAGGATCCGTAGCAGTTAAAAGTCTACTGTCATTTGGTGGATGGATGTCTCATGGACAATAACATGAATAATGCCACATCTCCTATTTTTATATCATAACTGATAAATTATAAGGGATTTTGTTTAAATAATATCCAGTTTCTAGATTTTCCAGGTTTAGGCGAATTTTAAATTAAATATTAATATTCGTCAAATATTTTTGTAAATATTTGTAACGGAATCCTCGAGTTTGTAATAGAAAGATAATGCTCATTAAAATAAAAAAATGCTTCATACATGGCGATTCGAACAAAGTTAAAAACAAATTACATGGAGGAACTAAAGGGACATGCCGTCAAGGAAATAAGGAGTGAAAAATCGACCCTTTTGTCGTAAATGGAATTCGAGGATACCAAAGAAGCAGACAAAAATCGTAAAGTCGGAAGACAGACAAGACCACGGCCAACAAAACAAAACGAAAGACAAACATAGAACACATGACACTACACTGAAAACTAAAGCTTGAGCAACACGAACCCTACAAAACCATGTTGAGTTTAGGTGCTCCGGAAGGGTAAGTAACTCCTGCTCCATTAGTGGCACCCGTCGAGTTACTCAGTAGTCAAAGTCGGTATATAGTCACAATCGATGTCAGCCATAATCGGTACAGGAATGGATTTGTATTCATGACAGTGGGAAGATATCCATTGTCATTTGTGAAATGGATATTTCGTAGCGGTCAATTAAATCATGATGGCGACCGAAAAAACTTCCGGATTAATGATTCTTCCTGAGAAACCCTTGGGTTAGTAGCTTTCTTGTCAGCTGCAACCCTCTATTAATAAAATCCTGATAGGAAGCACAAGCCCTGGAGAAGCGTATCAATTGAGAAATATACACTCCGAATGCAGGTGCGGCTGAAGTGTTGCTAGACATGAACGGAAAGTTTACAATCGAAAAATCAAAGTCATCTCTCTTGTCGTAAAGTTTCGATCTTAACCCGCCCTTATTATCAATTTCTAGGTGTAAGTCTAGGTAAGAAGCAGACTTTTCTGTTTCTGTAGTATCTTTGATTTCAAGTTCAATGGGATAGATGAGGTCAACATAGTCACCAAATTTAGAGTTATTCAGTGAAAGGACATCATCTATATAGCGGAACGTGAAACCAAAAGATTGAGACAACTTTTTCTCTTTTCTCTATAGAAGGCTCTGTATGAAGTCAGCTTCATACGAATAAAGGAATAAATCGGCGAAAAGTGGTGCACAGTTGTCGCCATTGGAATGCCGACAGTCTGTTGAAACACGTCCCACAAACATTACAAAAATGTTGTCAATCAAGAAATCTAGAATTCCGAAAATGTCATTTTCAGAATACTTTTTGATAGAATCAGAGTGGTTAATAACAAAATAAGGTTTGTCATCTTTTTTAACAAAACAGAGGTGAATTAAGGCTCTTTTCTTTGAGTTTTGAATTTGGAATAGTAGTATACATGGTGCAAAAATCAAATGTTTTGATGCTATTGCAAGAGGAAAGGGACCTTGATTTGAGGCATTCTAACAGATCTTAGGAATTTTTTAGAATCCACATTTGATTCACACCACTTCTAGAATGGCTTGCTTCACAGTAACTCTGGTTCCCGTTTTTTACTGCTGATAGAATAACTGTCAGTAACTTGGAAAGAGGTTTTATGGAGCAATTGGCAGAGACCCTGCAATGTAACGTTGTTTGTAAGGACACTTGTGAAGCTTTGGAATCCAGTATAAAGTGAAGGAAGATAGAATTCTTTCTTTTCAGTTGAAAATCCAAAGGAAGACAAAACTGACCGATGATTGTTAAGGATTTCTTCTTTGGTAAGTGTCGTTGGGGTATATATGGGTTTCCAAGTGAACTGTTATTACCTAATTCCTTTATCAAGCAGTCTATGTAATGTGATTTACAATCAAAGACAATGTTGTTAGGGGCTTTAGCGGCGGGGACGACAACATATTTGTCATGTAGTTCAGAGAAATGTCTGGCAACACTCGGATCGTTGAAGACTGATATCGCATGTGTATTCATAGATCTATTTAACTTGTGAATTCGTATTTGTATCAACGACCTCACAGCCTTCACCCATTCGGAAAGGATATCTAGTTTCTCTCCTTCGCGCTTCGCCCACTGTCTGGCATAATCCTCGACCATAAGGATCTTGAAATTTAACTTCTAGTTTATGGATTGAAGCTCATGGAACTTTGGCCCTTTGGCAAACACATTTCGTAGAGAAATGTTTTCGACAATGTTCAGGTCACCAGTAATCACATGGCCGGCAGGATTATATTTAAATGGGGAATTTTAACAAGTGCAGTCCGGAGGTTTAGACGTCTAGTCGCCAATGATGAGATTTTTCAACACGTGTTTGTAGTTGAATAGCTTGGTTGCAATAGGCGCGGTATAGGTATATGAAATTATTGGTACAGACTGATCTTTAAATAAGGTGGAATTTTAGAATTGACGGATTTTTGATGGAGGATATTGCTTAAATTAATTGCGTCAAGACCTTTGTTTGCGAACAAAAGTTTAAGAAACGACCGTTTTTCTGGTTCTTCTTTCTTAAAAGTAATTGGTTTGAAATGCCTGTGATTGGCAATATCCATGACGACTGCTGTAAGTAAGAGATGTATAAAAAGAACCAGTTTTTTGTATGATAAAATACTTTATCTAAAATATAAAAGCAGCGGTAAAAAAATAATTTGAATATCATATAAGATAATTTCACAACTACGTCATGTACGTGTAATAAAATTATGTTTTATAAAAGAAGGTAAACTTGAAATACACGAATGTCAGAAAGACGGCTATTACACACGTGATCATGCACCATTAAAATTGTTCTATCTTTTTCGTCTTTGGTGAAGGACAATCATAGATGTATGATCATGTATGGTCATTAATGGTTATCGATTAAAGCATGAAAATTGAGTTTAAACATCTATAGTGATGAATGTTTCAATGTAGTATTTTCTCCTCACAAGCACCCCTCTTCACTAACTTCATGTCAAGTTTATTGTCTTTCCTAAAAATGAAAATTATAAAGTATTAGAACATCTTTTCGGATTTTTTTTTACAGAAAGCAAACAGTTGGGTCTACATAGAGGGTGCCCTCTATTTCCAGGCATCTGACCCTTATCCATTCTTTATTAATATCATCATGTACATTTAAGTTTACTAGTTGGTGTATTTATCTGTTCATATTTGTGTAGATGCATTTCCATTATTCTTATAATCTTAATATATATACATGTAAATTATAAAATAAAAGCACAGATTGACTCAGGTAATATTTATGATTGTCAAATATTATTTATAGATATATGTTGGTTGTGTTTGTTAACTACGTACTTTAATTAGAATTGTTATTGCTCTGCTCCATAGGGGATTCGTGTTTGACCAATAAATATTTGTTTTATTTGTTTGTTTGTTTGACGATAGGAATTTCCCGACCGATGCCGCGGTCGGAACAGGGGATGGGGTACCTTTTCGGAGAATCTGGTTCAACTCCTGTAGAGGATGTGAATTATTGTTCTAAGGGACCGGTCATTATTTATCTCCAGGGGTGGGCCGGCAAATTAAAAACTG
>JARWCS010342692.1:0-11470 GCA_034783895.1 Geukensia demissa | reverse complement strand
GCAAAGGACCACCTGCTTAACATTTCTGCCAAGTTGGGTTGAAATCTGTTCAGTGGTTTCAGAGAAGAAGATGAAAAATGTGAAAAGTTAACAGACGACGCCGCAGACGACGACACCCACGACGACGGACGCAAAGTGATGACAAAAGCTCACTTGGCCCTATGGGCCAGGTGAGCTAAAAAGAGAAGATTGACTGATTGAATGTTCTAACATCCAGCAGAAATTTTATGCATATTCAGGACGAGAGAATATTTATCACTAAACGAGTAAAGAATGAATCCTCAAAAAAGCAACAGTCTACAGAAAACATGCCAGACACATTATTCTGACTTTGGTCCAAACAGTTTTTGCTCTTACTTTCAAGTGCTGAATGCTTAGCAGAGAAGCAGCAAGTACCATATTTGATGTCTATAACACATGAGCTTCTGCACTCAAGATGAATATGATGACCATTTCACAGCAGAGGCAGTCCAAAAAAAAGGTTCATTAATTCATGCATATTCAGAACTAGAAAAAACTTCAACAATCATTAAAATTACCAAAAGTAAGGGTTGAGTTGGACGCAACAGGGAAACGGCTTTGGCTGCCACCTGAAAATAAGAGGTATGGGTAGGGACGAAAAATTAAGCCTTTTGTAACAGCATAAGCCTTCTCTTTTTTTAAATTCATCAAAGGGATCTAGATCTTTTACGTGCAAGGAGTGTGGCATTCTCCAAACATTTCACCGCAATGGTCCTCGGCCAGGCTTTCCATATTATTACCTCGCATCCCCCAAAGAGAGGGCCCCCCATTCCACCAGCTGGGTCCAAAAAAGAAGAAGGAAAGGTACAACTGGTAATCATGTTACCATTCATTACAACAATAAAGTCTTCAACACTGACATAATCAGATAAAACTGTTGGAGGAGATAATCATAAATCAAGGGGCTACCTCCTGCACCGTACGCATTTCTGACCTGAAAATCAAATTAGAGCTGAATATTAGAAAGGGGAAAATGATCCTGAAAGAGAAATGAAAGCTTTTTTTATTTTCAATGGCAATAACTTCTGAACAGTAAACATCTCAGACCTAAAAATCGGCAACAAAATATTTCAGAGAGCAGGATAAATGAAAAAGCGCTAAATAATTAGTTATCCATACATCTTTGCTGAGAACTTATTAAAAAAAGAGTAAAATATTAGGATCAGAACAGTGGATTTACCTGTCAGTGAAAAATGTTCACATGGTTCTCCAGTCAAAAGATCAAGAGACTCCACTGTCCGACCAGATCTTAGTGCATCATAACATCCATGAATTTTGGCTGCTGCCTTCTCAATTAAAGGGACCCATAACTGCCCTCGTCTGGCCTGCAACAGTGACAAAAAATACAAATATTTTCAAAGATACAAAAAGAAGAAGGTACAATAAGGGTTGTCCACTAAAAAAGGGTTTGATGATAAATTGCTGTAAAATATTTGAAGAAGTCCAATAAATTTTCAAAAATGATATCTGTAATAAGTATGACATCATTAATCAGATTCAGGATGCCGGAGTATCAATTGGATTCATTTTTAGCCAAATGAATGGTAGTTTTTTTATTTGGTCTACATGTACCAATTAAAGAATTTTTTACCAAGATGTTTACCAATATCTTACGTTGATTTAACTTTTCATCACAAAATCCCCTTGGTGCAGAAGTGTAGGAATTTTTTTAAAGCAAAACTATTTAAAAATGACATTTTCATAATAACCCTTGTGTTTTGTGAAGTTGTACATAAAATTTTACAGTTATAAAAATAGGAGATGTAGCACAATTGTCCATGAGGCTGTCTTCTACCAAATGACAGTCGAATTTAAACCTCTGAAGGTCCCATTACAGCCTTCAATAATGAAGTCCATACCATAAAACAAGCTGTAAAAGACCCCCAACATACAAAATGTGTGTTATTTATAAAACAAGACAATTGACCTTATAAACTATTGAAAAAATTGTGAACAAAAAACAATAAATGACTAATTTTACAACAACAACCACTGAACTACAGGTTCCTGGCTTGGGACAGGCACATTTAGTATGTGGTTGGGTTAAAACAGTTTGTGAGTGCTCAACTCTCGCCATAACCTGGGACAGTGGTTTAACATAACAGCAATAAAAACACACCATAAAAATCAGTTGAAATTGATTTAGCACTTGAGATCAATACTAAAAACCAACAACAAATACAACTAAAACAAGATACAACAAAAGTATTGACCTTGAAAGAGTACTCCCAGTTCCTGTCTGCTAGTTCATAACCCCAAAACAAACAATGAGGAAACCAAGTTTTCCTTTATTATGGTGTCAATAAAAACATGTCAGTAATGCTGTGATAATATGGATAAGCTTATTAAGATAAATTTTAAGACCATGTGAATTTACTTAAATTTCTGAGCTTTATGTTTCTGTAAAAAGTAGGATGTGATATCCCTTGTTTTATAAGGTGATTACAGGTACATCTAAATTTTGTTAAAGAATCTTTATATTAATCAAAGAATTTAGTAAATGTTTTAATCAATTTGTGGTTACGAAATCCTCCTTGACTTAATAATTTGTCAGTTACACTAAGATCGCATTCATTAAAATCTGAAAAGTTGCTACAAACACCAGCATAAGGAACAAGCTGAGAAATACGTACACCTCTTACACCATTTTTTTCAATAAGAAGAAAGAGCCTCATAAATGACTCTGTGACACTCATTCCAGTCAATTTTTGAAGGAGGAAAAATATTTAGGCCCTTTTCTCAAAAAGTTTACAACCACTCGGTCTTCAACCATGTTAAGGTCTCCAGTAATTATATGGCTCTAGGGTTCTTATCTACATTTGAATGTGCCACAGTATCAGGTAGAAGGAGTATTATCTTCAATATTAACATCTGATGTAACTGATGTATAGTTAAAAATTATATTTCTACTAGATCTTTTATAACTATACGATATCAATGGTGGTTCATGTGTCAAAATATGGAAGTATAAGATTTTGAATGGTTGTGTCATTAAATATACTAGATAAATTTATCATTAATGTACTTTTTACTAAGAAAATGTCTTTTATGATCATCAGGTTATCTATATACTAGGGAACAGTCTATGAAATTTTATGTGCACCCTCGTAGAAAGGACTGTAATATAATATATTTTGGCTATCTTTGAAAATAACATAATTTAACAATCGATACATGTATTATTCCCAATTTATATAACAACTGATGTCTAGCATTGTTTTTAAATATTATAAGAAGTTTCTAGAGAAATAATTGCTGCATTGTTTAGCATGTTTACCAGTACATTGTATTAGGATTTATTCACTTTCCACTAGACCTCAAGTTACATTTTCTCCTGTCAACAATGTCCAGGATGTCAATAGATGATGTTTGAGATGTGTTCCCTTTGCCCATAATATTATCATTAAGACTGAGAGGGTAAGCTGTTTGCAATATTTCAATCCAATCTAGTTCAGATGTTTTATGCGAGTTCTCGAATTGTTTATGTGATTGTCCAGGTTTTTTCGGATAACTTCAAGTAGTTGGACATTTACATATATAAAATTATGACTATGTTTAGCTAGATGTTGATAGAGTAAACATTTGAACTTTGTTGTGTTTTTGAAAACCATAAAAATGTTTGCTTGAAGGTCTGAACAATTCACATCAGTTTGTCCCACATATTGGACCCCACAATTTGGTGTCGTTCAGGTTAAAACATAAATTATACCTTTAGTTTTTCAGGTGATGTCAGATGGAAATGAAAGTGAAAAATTTCTACTATTAACTGAAAAATTTAACAGTACTATATTTTGTTAATTAGTGACATGTCTGTCATTTTGGGACATTGCACAAATAGGATATCCGCCTACACTTTTGTTAAGTATTCAGGCTGCAGTTGTGTTTTCACACAATTGTTAGAAGTGGAAAATTTAGAGGGTGATTTTGGAACAGGTTTAGCAGGTTTGGTACAAATTTGATTCAGATGGGGGAATTAATGTTGGTAGTATGGCTTTAGTGTCTCTAGAAAGGTATTTAAAATAATAATAAATAAGAAATATAATGAAAATTGAAAAATTAGAAAGTTCGAAAATCAAGTGAAAGAATAAGTGACACAGATTAGCAAAGATACAAATAAGTCTGAGGTGCAGTCAAAGAACTAAACAAATTCTGCTATTAAAAGCCCGACAAAAAATAAACTAAATGTCAAAACAACAAATAACAAATACAGGGCAAATCAAGAAATAATATGAGTTAATATAAGCCAAAGATAGGGGCTAAAATATGAAATTAGATTAAATCGCCAATAAAAAAATGTAATAGGTAATGTACTTCAACTCTCTCACTACATAGCTGTGAAAATATAAATGGGATACGCTTCAAGCATGGGGATACATTTCACCACATCAACAAAGCACAAGAAACAAAACCCTGCAAAAAATATAAAATTATAGTAAGGTGGATACTTTGTGGAAAACAACAATTTGCATCAACATTTCAAAAAGGAATATGTGATATTTTGAAGTAATTCCTTCTGTTTTTATCAGTTTGTGTACTATTCCTATTCTTAATTGGTGGTAACACACTTTTAAATTGCAATACATGTATTTCCCCTAGTAAAAATCGTGACATGACATAAATCAGCATATTTCACTGGACAATTTACCGTTAGGAGACAGCATACGGAAGCCTTTCTTCGATGGACTGTATCCTATGGCAACACACAGAAAAGGAAGAAAGGTTTCCCTTTTATAATAATAATACCTTGGAATATTTGAGTCTCCCCCACTGATCTACTGGGAAGTAATCATCTATAAGCACTGTTTTCCATGTCCCATCTTTACACAGTCTAACAACATAGGCCCCCTCTGGGCAGTAATCTGTTGTTACTATTATCCTCTCTAGTAGATCCTGTCTTCCAGCTATCACTGCTAGAGCACAAATAAACCTGTAACAAATCACTGGTTATTAAACAGCATGTCAAGATTTGCTTAATTTCCTGTGGCAAATATTTCATGCATATTCAGGATAAGAAGTTCAACAATTACCAAAATAATCAAAAGAGGGGTTGAGTCGAGTCTGGCTTTCTCCACACCCACTATGGTCCAAGGCCAGTTTTCTGTATTATAACCTAGCAGCCCACCAACAAGAGGGCTTACCCTAGCCACCCTGGGGTCAAGCCTGGTAAGCTCTGTAGGTTGAGCCCGGGAGACCACTCCAGTGCCTAGCTTTTTATTTCTATTTATCTTGCCAGATAATTAAGCTTGATATGTTACTTGTATCAATTTTGGTTTCAAAAAAAGAAGTTTTGGTTTCAAAAAAAGAAGTAACAACTCAAGTACACTTTAATTTTGAGTTTCACCCATGGTCATACAGGAGATTTATAGCAAGTAAAAAGCCTAATAAAAGTTCATACCAGCAGTTTCCTATTTCCCCCTGTACAATATCGTTAGCTGTAGGGTTGTCATACACTTTCCAATCTATAGGACCTTTCCCATCTTCATCTTTAACATCTTTTAGCCTTTTCCATTCAATATGGCTGCCAGAATGTAACCCATGCTTAAATAATGATCTGTCATCTGGTGGAAAGGTGTTATCAATAAAATTTGTCTGTTTCTGTAAAAACAATATTTTATAATTAAATTTTCAATATTCAAAAACAGATATAGATGCATTTCATAAGGTGACTCTACTTATAATAAATATAGAATAACAGACGTTTTGAAGGTTGAGACTGAAATTATCATTAGTATCCCATTTGAGACCTTACAATCGTCTGTTATTGTTTTTTATCAGTATTGCCATAATAAAGGTTATGTGACCTATTGTCCGATATTTCTAATGATGATGGCTGTAACACATGCAAATAATACAGGAAATATCAGACAATAACATCAAAGAAAAATAACCAAATTGCCAATATTGCAATAAATGTATATTTTACATGGAAAATACATCTTTTCCATTTTTACAGTCATTTCCTAATTTTCATTCTTTGTCACTTTTTAATTTGTCTACGTCAGTTGTATGTTGCCCAGAATCAAACATTTTGCAACTGAAATTTAGTAACAGTGTCAAATGGAAATGTTTAACAAATCTGCTGATGTCTTGAAAAGTTGTTATTAGACAGACAACACCATGAAACCTCTCAAAAGGGGAGACACTTCTTTGCTTGCCCAAAAAACTATTTGTCAATGTATATGTATTTTGCTCCACAGGAACAATAGTAAATTACATCATATTCAAACCAAAGTTTATGTATTTGATAGTTGACCAGGCCTGTGCATGTGCATGTCTGTTTTGGGAGGAGTGTCATAACACCCACTTTCCTTTTAAATTAATCCTGCTACACTTATATTTTTTCCATAAAACAATCATCTTTCCTGACTCTGGATTCAGATCCAGACTTTAGAACCCTTCCTCGCAACTAACAAGATTATATTATATTTATGATAAAGCCAGTAATAATATCAAAAAGAACTTGATAATAAAATTAATATGAGGATACCCAGTTTCTTATTCATAACTCTCTGGTTCCCATCACCCCTTAACTGGTAACAATTAAGAATTTTAGATAGATAAATATGTGTCCATTAATATAACAGTTCCAGTGATGTTTTTTTTTCAAATTTGATATAGAAACTCAAATACATTAACATTCATTGTTTTTAAAAAAAAAATGGAAAGTTTAATATATTAATATCATACCCTTTTACAATCTCGTACTATGTTTTTCCATTCTTTTTCCACCTGTCTGGTTTTGATTGTTCTTAAATTCTTTGCCCTTATGGACCTCTTGATGTCATTTCTCCTTGGTTTTATTTTTTGTTTATCATCCCAATCAAGTCCCGTAACTCTTGGTTTGTCATGCTTGCATCTTCTGCATTTCATTCCACCACCTCGGTTACCAAGACTACATAATTTGCATTTCCATTCTTCATTTTCTCCATTATCAGCAGACAGAATCATTTCAACATTATTACTCAGATGCTTTTTGTTTGCTGAGGGACTTTTCTTGTGTTGTTCACCATGTTTCAAAATTTTTTCACCATTTTCATTCAAATCTGACTTTTTCTGGTCATGATCATTTGTGGGTTTAAATTGATCCTGATCACCAGTCTTTTCATGTCTTCTCTCTTTAACTGGTAATGGTTTACCATCATGGTTACCAGGCTGAATACCTGTTTTCTCCAGTTTCAATTTAATATGGTTAACTGTTGGCAAATTTCTTTCATCATTATCATTCATATCATCAATTTCTATATTTGACTTCTTCTTAATTTCAATAGGGTACGTTTTTGTTACTTCATTTGTTTTTCCAGATATTTCATCTTTCTTACCAACTATGTCTGATTGCTGAGCAGTTGGGCTTTTTACATTTTGATCCTCAATGTTCCTGATTTTTATTTTTGGTATAATTTTATTTTGATCAAGATTTTCTCTTGAAGAATCCTGACCACTCCCACCAGCTGCTACATCTAAATATTGTTTAATCCTATCTTTAATATTCTGAGCAGACGGCATCTGATCATCATGGTCATCTGAATGTTTATCATTTTCCTTTCTGCATTTTTCATCTTGTTGTTTAGTAAATGTTGTATTGCCTTGTCCCTTCTTCCCAAATAAATCTTTAATACCTTTTTGTTCCTGATTCGGAGAAAACTGTTGTTCTTCTTCATTCAAATAACTAACAAAAGTTTCTGGTCTTGACTTTTCTTTCTTGGTTGTTTTCTCCTCAAAATTTTTTGGGGATTGTCTTTCCCTGTGTGTATCATCTATATAGCTTATAAATGTTTCTGGTCTTGCTTTAACTTTCTTATGGATAACTTTTTCTGCTGGGTTTTCCACTCCTTTTGACAAATTATTATTAGTTAATTTTTCTATATTTTGTGGCATTGGTCCATTATCATCTGAATTTTTCCTGTTATCCCCAGCAGTTTTTGGACGATTGTTGCCTTCAATTTTCCCTTTTTGATTATCAGAACTGATTAACCCTGTTTTTGGTCTTTTTTTCTTTTCCTGTCTATTTTTATCCTTATCTTCTTCCAGAGGTTTGGCATCTTTTTTACGAATGGCACCTCTATGGTTACTGGTTTTTTTCTGTAATTTTTTATCCCCTGGGCTCTTGGAAGATGATTTCAATCTCTTTTTATCACAAAAACTGCATCTTGTAAAAGGCTCCTCATTTAAATTTTCACACTGGTGACACATCCATTGGTCTGGTTTTACTTCATTGCAACACGTGTCTTTTTCATGGTCACATATCTCACAAAAATCTTCATCTGCATTGTTCAAATATGTGCACTGGCAGCACTTCCATCTTGATGCTGATCGATTGTCAGCTGAACGGGGTCTCTTGTTTTTGCCCAATATATTACCAAGTCCAATATCTAATAAATTCTTCTTTTGCTCTTTCTTATCATTTTTATTGTCCTCTTTTTTGCTATCTTCATCTTGACCATTTCTATCAGCTGATCTTGAGCGTTTCTTTTTCCCAATACTGTTTGTTCTCGGAAGAGTTCTTGTATTACTGCATTTGGAACATTTAAATGAACAAATTGGGTTTAAATAATAGCAGTTGTTACATCTCCATTCTGGATTATGTAGATGTTTGAAACAAACTTCACATCTCTGTTTATAGAAAGGGTTGACTGTGGTACAATCAAGACATGTTACAGACATTTCTCCTTCTTACCATCTCCCTAGGACTGTAAACAAAATTTGGACTTATTTATCAAATGAACAGACAAGTATGGTATTGGTGTAACCTACAAGAAACATTTTTACCATGTTATATGTGATAGGGGAGGGATGGGAAAAAGGGAACTATTTTTGACTGCCACGGAAAAAAGGGTGAGCTATGTAAGGACAAAAAATTTAGTCTATATTAGTGGCAAAAAGCCCTTTCTTTTTGGAAAGCCAAAAACATGCAAAGGGTGGGGGGCTGTGGCATTATCCAAATCAGTCACAAAATATGTTTTTTTCTGAATTATGACCTGGCATCCCTCCAACCCCATAACTTCTAACAAGAGTGCCCCTTTATCCTCCATATTGGAATGTTGTGTATCGGCTATGTGGATCATGGAGCAGAGAACACTCTAGTACCTAACTATTATTAAATTTGACTCTAAGATGAAATAAGAATTAAACTGAATAGCATACAATTCTGTGGTCTATACTGAAACTATTTAAGGCTGAACATGTTTTTTTTATTTGAAAGATCATTAATTCCATAAGGCAAAAAATTACTATATACTCTATTTCAGAGTTTGTTGAAATGGTTAAAAAGGTTATGAAAGAAAAACGGTCAGTCATATTCTAACAAAATAGTGTTTATTTTGTAGATTGAAAAAAGTGCAAGCAAGTTGCAATTATACTTTTTAGCAATCACGATGCATTTTAAGCTTTGTCATGTTTTTTAATTCTCTACTGGGATTTTACATGGAAAAATCAGACGAGCCAGCGCAAGGCCGGGAATACACACTTTCAACTTGTGTATGATAAAGTAATCAAAACTAGGATTAGATAACATGCAAAAATGGTTTAAGGCCTAATAAAAAAATTCTGTGTTGCCGGTAACATCATTTTCAAAATAAGGGGCGTTAGGAAGTTTTTTTTAATAAAAGATTTGCAAAGATTTGCCACTCGTTTCATTTATTAATAAATTTTAAACCTACATGCCGAAAAGCAAGGCGATTCTAGTAAAAAATCGATGAAGGAAACGCCAAAAATTCATACATTTCCATTTCCATTTTTTCTGACACCATAAAAAAATTAGGGTAGGCAGGGAAAAAATAAGGTCAGTAGGGTTACTGGAAACGCAGAATTTTTTTAGGCCTAAGGCATACCTGAATGGAAATTTAAAAGTAATTTTTCTTATATGAATCACAAGAGAAGGTCCCAAACAAAAGAAATGTGAGCAATTTTTTAAAATTACTTATCTAGGTCAATCTTAAGCACTCACGCCAAAATGAAGACAGATGACCCTAAATGTTCAATCTCTGTAGATAAATTCAGGGGCAGACAACAGTTATAATGTAAAAGTTTATTGCATAGTGTAAATCATAAACTGTTTACTGTGGAACAATTCTTTCTTTTGATTAAAAATAAATACTAAGGCAGAAACGCACATATAATATAGATCGAAATCACACTCCACAAAAGCTTGACATAAAGTATAATTCTATAACATAAGACCTTGTGGTGTTTGAAGTCTGCATTCAACATTTCATTATCCATTAAGAAGCACTTAGTTTTTGTTACATAATGAAATCTGCTTAAATGGTTCTTTATAACCTTTGGCTTTGCTCTAGTCCAAATAATTAAGACGTCTTCTTCGGATCTTTGATTTATTTTTTTTTCTTGGTGAGGATAAAAAAATCAAAGATCCGAAGAAGACGTCATAATATCCTTGTCAAGAATAAAAATAAATCAAAGATCCAAAGAAGACGTCATAATTATTTGGACTAGCTTTGCTCAAATTAACACCTAAACCAGGTGATTTTCTACTACCGTACTAAATTTCTTGTTTTTATTGTTGGCTGGATCTAGGTTTATTATTTTACTTTTCATATTTCAGAGAAATTCATTTTAAATTATGTGGTATTAGATGCATTTATGTATATATCTTTTCGTTTTTCAACTTTTTGAGTAGTCCAAATAATTATGAAATCTTCTTTGGATCTTTGATTTATTTTTTTTTCTTGGCGATCCTACATCATGGACTACTTTTTGAGAAGATTAACTTGTCTTCAGTTTTACTAATCTGAAATGTCAGCTGCATGAGACTATACAATGTTTACTTTAAATCCTATAGTTTTACGTACAGTATGAATGATGATTCTAAACTGTTATCTCATTAACTTATTGAACATTAAAAAAAACATCATAAATATTTTCTACTTTCGTTTTATATTTACAGATAAAGAGAAAAGATGTAATGTCATCCCGATAGGAAAGAACAACCTATAATAAGAAAAATTTTCCGGACGGTTTCCCGCTTTAACTTGATTGCCGAGTAAACTTCAGAATTTCCAATTGTTGTCCCAATGTTACGTTTTTTTTTATTTTTATCGCCTTTGACAATCAACAACACTACCAAAAATAAAAAAAATTAGAATGTTCTAAAGCATCAATTAGGTTTATTTAACAATGTTTCAAAATAATTTCACATGTTTTGCAAAAAAGTTGAATTCTATTGTTTAAGGTATGAAAAGTTCATTTGAGTGCGGGTAAAAATCTGAGCATAGAAAATTGATGAGACTTTGGAATTATATTTAAATTTTCAATATCTTTAATTTCCATGCTCAGATTTTTCCCCAGACAAATATGAAGAGTTTTAGAGCCATGTGACCTTTCATGACCTCATTCCATATATTGTAGTGATCCAGACTGTTAAATGCCAGGTTAACATAATGATGAAGTCCACAGCTTTATTAGTGAACAATAGTGGTTAATTAAATTCAATAAA
>JARWCS010342682.1:0-11471 GCA_034783895.1 Geukensia demissa | reverse complement strand
CATCTTAATAACACAGATTAATTTTGATCTGTTTCTGTTGAATGCTTAAAGAGCTCTTCATGTAGCAGAATATCAAATACATACTCCTGATTTCAAGAGTTATCTCCCTTAACCTAGATCTACTACCTTAACTAACTTACATTGAACATTTTCGATACAGACTTATGTTTCTTTACCAGATGACCCAGAAGTAGTGAGTAAAACCTAACATCTCTATTTTACAACAGTCTGTGTTAGGAGGCTGATTGTGGCGATAAGCATACAAAAATAGTGTTCCTTTCTTTAGTGGACGCTATTGATATCTCGAATGAGCTAGATTTGGCTAGTCAAAATTAACTGTGAATATTTTTTTAATATTATCGTTATCAAAAGCTATCAATATGTATGTGTAAACATTGTAAGTTTCTGCTTCTAAATTCTTGTGTTTTCATAATTATCTAGTGATCTTCTGTGTGAGTTATTTGTTCCATCTTGTTCAGCAACTGCTAAAGAATTGTTGCTTGAACTGTAGGTACTTCTGTTTTCACCTAAATCAATATTAGGACGGTTTTGGTCACATTGTATTGTGATACAATCTAATCGTCTTAGCGAATGAGTGTTTTCTTCCCTAAGATAAGGCCCCATGTCGGTATGCAAATAGTCAGTATATGTATGCATTTGGAAATCATCTATTCGAAGAGGTTGGTATGGATTTTCGTATCCATCTACTTCGCCGGTAAATATTGATCTTTCACTTGATTTTGTACTACTGCTATTTGTGTTGCCGTCTACCTGGTTTACACTATGATGGTTGTCGTTGCCGTCTACCTGGTTTACACTAGGATGGTTGTCGTCGTTGCCGTCTACCTGGTTTAAACTATGATTGTTGTCGTCATGTTCAGGTGTTGCGACAACTTCTGTAATGCCATTTCGATAAGTAATTGTTCCAATTTCATCATAATGAATTTCTAATGGTGCATTCTGCATACCTGTTGTATCCCGGCTTCTTTGGAAACAATAAAACGCATGCGTACCAATCAAGAGTAAACCAAGCACCCCTATTATACAGCCAAATATCATCTTGTCTCTATTCTCGTTTCCTATGGAAACCTCTGTAAACATGTATATGCATTGTAAATTGTGCAAAAAGTAATGTATAATTTATACAAATTCAACAGATATGAAATGTATAGGTCTTCAACCAGTTTTGATATAAAGGAAGCACTTTTTTATCTTGTTCTGAATCTGCTTTTGTAACGTGAAACATTCAAATACAGAAGTATTAAAATATTTTAAAAAATAATTTAAAAATACCTAATGGTTAGACGAAAACCGCTGAGTTAGAGGCTAGAAAGACGAAACAAAAGAAAAATATCGGAAACTACACAGAAAACTGAATCTTTAGTAACATGAACCCAGTGAAAACGAGGAATTGCCAAGGTGCGCCGGAATAGTAAACATCCTGATCTTTACTTGTGACACCCGTTGTTTGTGTCTTTCATTGGTATAAACACCCAGTAAAATTTCATAATTCATTAACTGATTAACGGCAATGTATTTACGGACTAGTTTTGTCTTTCCTCTTATCCAGATTCGTGTTTTGGGAGAGGTAATTCATCAGTATATGTTGACTTTCTATCCTTAAAACATAACCTGTTGTGAAATTTGAAAAGAAAAGTGATAACCATTCATCTTCAGAAGATTGAAAATACCATGACCGTTACAATACTATACTTAAAAAAATATTTTTCAACGACATAGACGGGAAAAAACGCATAAGAAACAGGAATTCCTGTCAAACCAAACCAACGACAGGCTACAATGCTCTGTAAGGTAAAGAAGAATTGGCTTCACAAGTGGACCGTTGTGTTTATCGATTGACAAAGCCTATCGTTATAAACAATCATTAGTAGTAATCAGAGTCGAAAGTGCGACAATTGGAAGATGTCGAATATCATTTGTTAAACATGTTGAATGTATTTATGACCCTTTTTCTACGAGTATACAATTACGGTACTGGCTTGTGATATTGTGACCGGTTATTATATACTGTAAAGCTTTCCATAGTTATTATAATTTTTCATGAGAAATATCATAGCTAGAGTGATACATTTGATTTGAGATGATTTAAATTCTAAAGCATTAAAAATACAGAAAGGCTTCGAACTGTATTGCACGTAGTAGTTGTGCATAAAGCTGGATTTGAATTTCTATCATGTCGATTTGTTTGAATTTGAGTACATCTTTGACTATGTTTGGAACGAGTACTTCCTGTGTTTTGGTTCTAATGCTACTGATGAGACGTTACTCCTTAAAATGTACCTAGAGCGTACTATCCTTATTTGCCATATTTATTCAACATTGGTATACTTGTATTTTCTAATTTAACTCCATCTGCTAAACTGTTTTTTTTTAATATTATATCAAGGAGGTTTATCTTCGTTCTGTCGATTTTCCATATTGCTGGTTGAGTAAGACTTTTCCACTTTTTGGTAGCTAATTTTATACAAGTTAAATAGGATAATATAGAATAATGAGATGCGGTATGTTTGTCTTGTCAACGAATTCGGTTTTTCATTATTGCCTTATACATGTTATATCTTGGCCTATATAAACTTGAGGCTCAGCAGGCTGAGCCTGTATCGCTCACCTGGCATTTGGCAAAGAAGTGTCAGAGGAGAAGATTTTTCAATGAATCAGCCAATCAGAAACAAGAATCGGCCATGGCGGCCATGCTTTTTGACAATCGGGACAAAATGAGAACTTTATAGAGAACCTTCCATAGATACTCCATATCAAATATTAATCTATTTTGGCAAAGCAGTATCAGCCAATCAGAAACATGAATTATCCATGGCGGCCATGTTTAGTTTCAGATCAAGACAAAATAAGGAAACTTTATAAAGGTCCTTCCACTAATGCTCAGTATCAAATATCAATCAATTTGCATAAGCTGTTTCAGAAGAGAAGATTTTCTAAAGTATCAGAAACAGGAATCCTCCATGGCATCAATGTTTTTTTTGTCTGATTGAGACAAAATGAGAAAACTTTATTAAGGACCTTGCGTAGATGCTCCATACCAAATATCAATCCATTTGGCCAAGTGTTTTCAGAGGAGAAAACCTTTTAATGTATCAACCAATCAGAAACAAGAATCATCCGTGGCGACCATGTTTTCTATCTGATCCTCACAAAATGAGAAAACTTAATAAAAGATATTCCAATTGATGCTCCATATCAAATATTCCTTCATCATGTTCATTTAGCCCAGCAGTTTCAGAGGAGAAGATTTTTCTAATGCAAAAACAAGAATCGGCAATGGTGGCCATGTTTTTTGTCCGATCGGGATGAAATGGGGAAACTTTTTACAGAACCTTCCATAGATGCTCCATATCAAATATTAATTCATTTGACCCAGCAGTTTCAGAGGAGATGACTTTTAATGTATAAGCCGATCAGAAACAAGAATTGTTCATGGTGGCCATGTTTTTGTCCGATCGGAACGAAGTGAGGAAACTTTATAAAGGACCTTCCATAGATGCTTTTTGCCAAATATAAATTCATTTGGTCAAGCGGTTTCAGAGGAGAAGATTTTTAATGTATAAGCCAATCAGAAAAAAGAATCGTCCATGGCGTCCACGTTTTTATCCGATCAGGACGAAGAGAAGAAACTTTGTATAGGACCTTCCCATAGATGATTCCTGTAAAGTTTGGTTATATCTGGCCTAGCGGTTTCAAAGGAGAATATGAAACGGTAAAAGTTTACGGACGGACGATGGAAGACGGACGCCAAGTGATTCTAAAAGCTCACATGACCTTTGGCCAGGTGAGCGAGAAATTACATATTTTCTCTAACTTTTATAAAAATACTTTTAGAAAGGGATGGTGGTCATCACAGTTATATTGAATGCCTACAGTAAAGGAAAACAATTTTTATGGAACATACAAATTATGAATCGATTCTGGATAGGAAAATTGGAAATAAGAAAAGGCCAGACTTTGTTGAAAACATTATTAGCATTGTAAGATTTTACGTACTGTTTGTGCTTATTTCGATAATCTTTGTTTTGTCACTTCTTCCAAGATGATTTTGTGCAAACATTCGGACATGATAAGA
The DNA here is from genome assembly GCA_034783895.1 of Geukensia demissa. NCBI lineage: Eukaryota > Metazoa > Mollusca > Bivalvia > Mytilida > Mytilidae > Geukensia > Geukensia demissa. The sequence continues at coordinate 7,375 of JARWCS010342682.1, read as the reverse complement.
CTCTCCAGGTCTCACTTCAAAAGCTTTCTTTGTTCTATTAACAGGTTCAGAAATGATCCAATTATGAGTTGCGTGATACCGGTATTCTACGAAAAACCACTGAATGAAGCCTCCATCAAATCCAGGAATCCACTGAACAATAAGATTTGAACCATCAGTAGTAACTGTTACATTATATGGCGAAGATGGAGGACCTATTTAATATTTACAAGCTCTTTAAATAACATAGAACCTGCACGTTTAATCGTACAGTAAAATATGAAGTTACTAAATAACGGGTGACTATCCAATTCGGTTGATTAAAACAGTCCGCACAGTTAACAGAGCATATTTTTTATAACTGGGATTTTGTATTACACTTTGTCATTTTTTCCTGTCAAAATGAGAATGTATGTGTCAATTAAAATTTGCATTTTAATAATTGTGACTTACATTATGATAATTTTTATACGATTTTCATATGCCGACCGTTTCATTTTAAACTATGATTCCAATTGCTTGTGTAATAAAGTATTGTTAAAGAAAAAATCTCTAGTGCCAAAAATGTCTTAGAACTGCAATTGCGAAAGGTAAGCAATAGAAACCTTAATGTTGTCAAAATGTCTGTGATAGCGATATATCACAAAAATACTCTGACGTCATTTCAGCATCAAAGTACTGTCTTGAAAACATGTGGGGTGAATTCAGGGAAACAAAAAACAAACAACTACAAATGCAAGACAAATGGAGGAAATCTACCAATCTAGAGGTTTCAGCAAGGCCTTCAAATAGAGTGGAATACCAGTCCCTGTGCAGAGCTCTAGATAGCCAAAATAAAATAATAGGCTCTGAATATTGAGTCTGTATCGCTCATATGAGATTGGGCCAATCAGAAAGAAACATTATATGGTCAAAAGTGTCTATGATTGCTGTTTAACTTCATAAAGGATCTCCCATTGAATGCTTCCTGTCAAATGTTATTCCGTTTGGCATTTTTAAATGTATCAGCCAATAAAAAACAAGATCGAAAATGGCAGCTTTCATTTGGACAAAATGAGCCAACATTGTAAAGTACCTTCCTGTAAAATATTGATCCATTTAGCCAAGCGGAGAAGATATTTTATGTTTCAGCCAATCAGACACAAGAATCACCAATGCCAGCCACGTTTTAAGTTCTATCAAGATGTACTAAGGAAACTATATACAGGACTTACAGATAAATAGCAAATATTAATTATTTTAGCAAAAGGACATACATTTGCATCTTTTAAAATATTCTTCCATTTGGACAAGCGGTTCCAGAGCAGACTTTTCTGTGTTTCAACCAAGCAGAAACAAAAATCGTTCATGGTGGACATGCTGACAAAATGAACAATCTTTGTCAAGGACATTACATAGATGCTTCTTGTAAATTATTGTTCCATTTGACCTATCATTTTAGAGAAGGATACATTTTATTTTTCAGCTAATCAGAAAAAAAACAAATCGTCCATGACGGTCATGTTTTTGTCTGATCGGGACAAAATGAGCAAATGTGTAAAAGGACATTCCTTAGTTGTGTCCTGTAAAGTTTTGTTACATTTGACCTAGAGGTTTCAAAGGAGAAGATGAAAATGTAAAAGTGTAGGGACGGACGACACGTCAATTGATGATAAACGCTCACATGGCCTTTACCCAGGTGTATGCGTAAAATAATTCTGCTCTTACCTGAATATTATCAAAAATGTATATGTAACCAAACATCTAACACAACGACAACACTATGACTACAATTCCTGATTGACAGGACATCAAATAAAAATGGTAATAAAAATGTCCAAATGCCGTTCTTATTTAATCTAGAATGTTTTTGTAATTAAGGTGACGTGGTACATATGCCAAATTTTGCTTTCAAATAAACCCACCTATTTAAGTTCACAAAGTTAAAAACATAAATGTTGGTTTGTATTCTGCTGAAATGGTAAAACAAAATAAATATCATTGTTTTTTGATTTGTTATAAAATTTTGAAATCGAGTTCTGAGTCATCAAATTTTGATATAAAAATCCCTTTATCTGTTTACATACATATCAGTTCTACATTACATCTGAACAAACATTTAGCAGGATAAAATTTACCATGGTCCATCCATATCATCGAATATGCCTGATTTTACATGGACAGTCAATTATCTGCACCATTACAGGTAGAAAACAACAACAAAAAGCAAAACCAAACCAAATGCCACAATTTTTTCGAGAAAAAAGCAAAATTCGTCTAAGACATTTTCAATTAACCCTTAAAAGTATGAGTAATAAAACTGTCACATTAATTCATTGTAATTTACTTTTTGATCTTTGAAATGGTTATTAATACTGTACAATTCCTATTTTAAAAGATGTAAAATGGAAAAGTTGTCAGATGCAGGTAACGTCTCTACAAATATTTTCTTGCAAAAAAACCCTATTATTAAGTCCATTTAATACATCTGAATAATTGGCTAAAAATTTTTATTTTTTTACTAACGGACCCCTTTTCAGACGAACACAGCGTGATTATGTATTTAGGACGAACGAACCCTATATCTTTCGTATTAGTCAGTCAAGTCGTGATGAAATATACAGAAATTCTGAATGGATGACTTTAAACTTTTCCAACAGAAATCCTCATTTAATTATTTTTCCTGTCTGAAGCCATCATATATCACTAAAATCCTGATACTTATTTAATTAAGTAACTGTGAACGTAGTTTGTTTCAAGAATATCCTTTTAAGGGGGTACTCAACACCATCACGAAAATAAATTCCACTCGTTTAATTTTCTTTATATTTGTTTAGACATTTACTTTGATGAAAGAAGGAATACATGAAAATTTCAAGAAAATTGAACCACACATTTCTCTGGAATTATTTCAATAGATATATAGTAATTTCATTATCAAAAATTTTGATCACTGAGATGCATTAATTTTTAATATAAAATGATACTTGATTAAAACGTTTAGATGATCTTACAGAGTTATTTCCCTTGGGTGTTGGTTACCCCCTTAAATTAGTTCCAATGACTACTTAATGAAAAGCAAGGAATTTTTTTCTTATTCATGGTACATTGTTTCAATTTAACAGTATCACACTAGACGGGAAACAGGGTGTTCAGTATCTCAGTTACCAAAGAAACTCATTCATTTTTTTCATGTGTGTTTTGTTGGAAATTGAAATTGCAAGGCAAAATCCCTACTTTGATATTTAAGTCTACAAATTTTTAAGGTAATATAAGATATAATATAAGCTAATAATCAACTAAATGATTAGTGGAAATTTTACAGAATTACATTTTTAAAATTATGTGCATATTCAGTTAGTTTAAAAAAAAGCAGACAGCACACCCCATAATTTATAAATGTAATCTAATCATAGTTTACGGCTATATAGTTTTACTCTGAAAATTAGTCTTCTTTAACACACTGTCATAGATCACACAAGGAAATCTATTCGAATTTATATTATACAATAGTTGAAGGATTAATGGGTGTGCAAAATTTCATTTTCAATGTTTTAATTTAATCATAAATTGCAATGAATATCGACGGTCTTGTGTTATCTCGGAACCGATATTTAGTTTTAACTACGTATGTTTAAATTCAGGAGGAAAAACTATTTTGACCTGGTAACCTATTTGCACTACTTACTTCCTGGCATGATGTCCACCTCAAAATTGTCACATCCATGTTTGTTGCACACTTTTACATTATATTTAGTAAAATCGTCTGCAGTCAGTGACGACAAAGTAAACGTCATCATTGTAACATTCAATTTTATTCTCACACCATAAATATCGATATATTTAATATGGTTGTCGATTGTGATGGCATTTGGGACAACGGTTTGATCAGTATATAACGGTTTCGTAATTTCTGAGTAATTTTCTTTTGGAATGCAGTAGACAAAAACTAATATGGTAGCTTCTTTTTCAAAGTGTCCAAATTGTTTATCTCTGTTGTCGTCGAGGAAAATTGGTGGGCCTACAATGGAACTGAATTCAATTATACAAAGTATTATGAAAAACAACAATCTAAATTAAAATAATATCTTCGAAAACTTGATCACTAAGTCAAGATATGATGACGTTCCATAGATGGAGTTCCCGCTTCCTAAGAATGTATGTTACAACAATTCAGCGATTTCATACAAGTAAAATTTTACGATGAGACTTTATATGCAAACCGGTTTACAATTAATAAAAATGTCAGTGTATATAAACGCAAACTTGATGTATAATTGATGTTTAAAATTTTGCGCAATCGTCCCTGATACGTCAGGGATGCCGCCGCACAAATAATCACAATACGTTATACAGTCTTAACTTATTTATAAATCATTCTAACAAATCCATGCATCCTTTAAAAGTCAAAACCTCGCTGTTGGGATATATATTTTTTGGTATTAAAGTATTACTTACAACTTTGAAATGCTGATTTGCTGATTTTTAAATTCATATTGCACTAAATAATTTAATTAAAATTGATTTCAAAATTTTATCATAATCGAAATTATGAAATCTTTATACATGTTTAAATGCAATATGCATTTTTTCTTTGACAAAATAATCGTTTTGATCACTCAAAAGTATAAAGATGTTTTGAATGGACAGATATGTAAAAGCGCAAAACTGTACGCAACAGAATTCAAGTGCTACAAATTATGGATTCAATTTTTACATTAATCGAGTTGATTCAATTTTTTTTCGTTATTTAATGCAATGCCTCCTAGTTTCCAAACTTAACCTTCATGTTTTATTGATGTTTCCCCTTTTTGAACAGTCCTTCCTTTGACGTCCGGGATGCCATTTGATACACTACATATATAAAAGCCATTGTCTTGTACATGTTGTAATATGTTCACAGTACTTCTTGGTCTCTGGATTGCAAGTTTACCATCAGAAGTGCCATTTATAAATCGTATATGTTTTCTGAACTCAGACTGGTGTTCCCAATGGTGAAAGACGTAAATTTCAGGGATACCAGATGGCTTGCATTCAATTTCCCAATAATCAGGGAAAATCATGACATTCACTGTTACTTTAGGTGGATCTGTAACAAAATACAAAATTACCAATGTTAAATTAGTGTGGAAAATTTAGGTATGCTATATGTACATTTCAAGGAGTAACATCTCATCAGTAGCATTAGAACCGAAACATAGGAAGTCAAAAATCCAAAATATGGCAAAAGAAGTTCTCAAATCCAAACAAATTGAAATGGAAAGCCAAAACCGACGACAGGGACAACTACTAAGTGCGTTACTTTTTGAGGCCTTTCTATATTTTCAGTGTTTTAGAAATTTAGCAAATGCAGCGAATTTCTGTAAAACATTGTTTGACAAGTCTGACAACTGGGCTGGTGAATACCCTCGGGGACCAATGTTCCACCAGCAGAGGTATCGACCTAAAGTACACATCAACTAAAGACAGATAATAATGAAAACCAAGCAATGATGTACGTAAATCTTTTGACCAGATAATTCTGGATAACTCCAAAAGAAAGTGTTTTTATTCTTCAGTGACTTTCCTTCCTGATTTAATTGATTAATATTCAGACATGGGTTTAACATGTTTAAACAAGACAAAGAAAAGTTATGAAAATCTGACAAAATGTTAGATAACGTTACCAAACGTCACCAAGCAGATGCCAAAAATTAAAAATTTAATTTCTTATGTTTGTTTCCTTGGGATTTAACGCCACGTTCAACAATATTTTAGTCATATCGCGGCGGTTTTACTGCCGGAGGAAGCCGTAGTGTCTGGAGAGAACCTCGACAGGTAACTGATGAACTGATGAACTGAAAAGACGTGTATCTTTTTCCTTGTTACAAACTCAATCTAAACCTGCTGGCGAACAAACAATGTGTTTATACTAAAATACAGGCAAAATACTGAATCTTTTATAATATTATTATTATAATGAGATAATAAAAAATATAATAAAAAGACAATTTAATGGCTACGAATTCTGTCTTCGGATAGGTGCATGCAAGATACGGAGAGGTTTACATTGCTTCTGTATATATTTATTTTAGATTTCTTTCTAGCAAATAATTAACTCACATAATACTTCTAAATCCTTAATTGACATTGAAGAACCTTTAGTGTTTTCTGCTTCACAAGAATACCTTCCAGCATCACTCTTGTCCAAAGGATCAAACTTTGCACAACATTTAGAACGACTACAATCCTTGATAGTTGTTCTTCTCCTCTTTAAACTTATGAGTTTTGTGCGGGGATTACTGTCTGATACGCAACATAGTTTTACAGATCGTCCTTCCACAGGTGTGTCATATCCAGTTATGTAAATGTCCAGGTAAGGCCTATCTGTATTTAAATAGATTTTGGTAGTCATTTTCTTTTTGTCTCAGATGATCAATACTCATACGAAAAATTTGCCCCACAAATCTTTTTTAAAATCCTTTTATTACTCTGATTAAACTTTTATTTATCATACAAAGATAAATCTGCCACCAAAAAATTTCATATGTATAATTTTTCGCATAATCTTTAGCTTCATTTCATTTGAATTTCATGCAAATAAATTTTCATGTTTTTTCGTGTATATTTTTCAACGTGAAGATCATTAGTATATTTCATGTCATCTCCACAGGTAAATATTTTGGGGAGAATTTGGTGCATGTATTTCAAGCGTGTACTTCATGATTTTAATGCAAATTTCCAATCCAAATTTTGATATAAAAATGACATTAATGTCTTTGCATGAAAAAAAATGTCACCAAATGTACATGCAAACAGTTTATAAAAATCTGACACGAAAATTTCTGGATTGGAGGGTGTTTTATCCAGTAGGGTTTTCTCTTTGCGAAACAAATTATACTTGGGAACTAACATAAATTGTTTTAAACGTAGAATTTTTTATTTTTATTTTGTATTATTATAAATTTTCTATGCAATGGTACAGAAAGTTATCACCATTATATTAAGCTTTAACGTTATTTGCAGATACCAAAAGAGCTTACAGAAAGCGCAGTGAAAAGTTTTTCAGATTTTAACAATGTAAATTTTTAAAAGTAAAAAACACTGATACTATATAATAAATTTAGAAAAAAAACTCACATTGAATATTCAGAATCACCTTCATTTCAATTGGAGATGGCAATAAAACGCTTTTTGCTGAACATGTAAATGGTGTCCTGTGATCAGAGCTATTTGCAAGAAATGTGTATTGAACTTTTCCTGTGTCACTTTCTGCGCATATTTGTTTTCTTCTGGTCAAGATGAGTGTTTCCGGTGGATAACCTCTCCTCACCGTACAAGCCACTGTAAAATTTTCCCCTTCCACTCCATGCAAAATATTTTTGTCCGTTGCATTCTGTATTGTAAGGTTTGATGGTGCTCCTTGTAAGATAGAAGA
>JARWCS010342673.1:0-11471 GCA_034783895.1 Geukensia demissa | reverse complement strand
AAAAAAAAACAAAAAAAAAAAAAAAAAAAAAAAAAAAACAAAAACAATCAAATGATTATCATGAAATCTATCATACATGTATATTGAACTTTAATAAAGTACCCAACACAAATTACTAACAATCAACCAAATCGAACAGATCCTTTGTATATTTTGATTGTGAATATGACATTTACAGAAGTAACTTGAATAAAACAAGATAACAGGAATTGTAAAAGATATCGCACACCCATCAAATTGTACACAAACCATCCTAAATAGCGTATTCGGGTAAACCTCATTTGTCTGGAACCCCTTCTCCCTCTATAGACCAAATGTCTTTAAGTTAAAAACAGTAAAAACCCGCACAAGAAAGCAAGAGCACTTTAAGTTGAACGAACAAGATACTACTTTCAAGCTTGTAGCCCTTACCATGCTTAATGTTGACAGATATTTTTAAAGGTTTCCCGCGTTTGAAAAGGTCATTTGGCAACTTCCTTGTTTTGTTTACACCACAATCAATTTGGGTTGAGAGATACCAACAAATGTCCGTTTCAGTTCCTTTAAATAATGGATTTTGCCAGCTAGCAACTTTATTTGCCAACCAAATTTGTTCATTTTTGGTCTCAACAAAGATAATGATGAGACGTCTCTTATTCCACTTTAGCTTTTGTAAACAATTAACTTGCTTTTGAGAAATTTGATTTAATAATTTTTCTCATTATAACTCAATGGGAATTATTTCTTACAGTTAACCTGGACAGGTCCATTCTAAGGTAAGGTAGTCTCATTGAAAATTAACTATTTTTGCAGGTTAAAACTATAATTAAGCATTGCTTAAGATAGTTGAATTCGAGTGGACCGATTGTACGAGTGCACCTTTTTGTCTGTAATAAACGGGACTTCCAACCCCCAACTTAATTTTTTTCGGCGTTAGTTTAAAAACCACTTTTTATGATGAGAGGCAAAAATATGGCAAACCAGAATAAACATTTAAAGTCCTAGGTAGGAACGTACGATGATTTGGAATGTACAACCAACTTTTCTAATGTTATGCTTTATATTAAAATAAACTTGTCAGCTTCATTTTACCATTATTTAAAGAAACTGAAATGGACTTTAAAAACTTTTCCTTAACTATATACAGGTTCGGAAAATATGATTCGATTACAGGAATATCACCATCCAAACCAGGGATCCAAACAGGGAACTTAGGAATTGATTTTTTTTTCTTTTTTTCATACACTTTATAGTGTTAATTTTGCCACTTAGAACCATGTTGTGATGTCTAACTAAGGACAGATTTGACCGTTCAGTTGAGCATTATTAAGTTGTAGTCCTAACGGATAAAAAGATTCAGCATCATTGTTTATCTTGGAACTGATTACACTCACTATACATCATCAACATTTCTGCTGTTGTTAATGTCCCTTTCCATTGTTTTAAAGATGGAAATTATATCCCACTTGTGTTTTCGTTGCTTCCATCAAAATCAGGGGAAACTGAATGTTTTATCACAGTTTATTACTGATTTCAGTTCCGTCCTACGGCAATGAAAAATTACGCAGACAGAAGTAAGAACAATGATGTTTTAAATCACATGACTAATTCGTTTGTGCTATCCAGACTTTTTGTACAAAGCCCAACAGAACCATAGTGTAAAGGAAAAGAATCCAAAAAATATATTGATAGCAAGTATTTTAAAATGAATAACTTATTTAACGAATTTCTACACTTTTATGCACTGTGAACACATATGTCACGAAAACAGAAATTCCCAAGGAAAAGTAGTACTAGAGATAAGAAAAGGTTTATCAGCAAGTTTTTGAGAGAACATTCCAATAAACTTTCCCATAGGGTTCTATGCAATTGGCTCAATAGATTCTGACAAGAAAATTTCCAAGTGAATTTCCTATAATGTCATTTTTCAATTTAAGTTCAGCTGTAGTGGCAATCTTAGTTGGTGGGCGGGGATGTCGGGCACAATTTTGGTAGAGGACCATACCACCAAAGCTTGGCTCAGTGTTTTCAGAAAAGAAGATTTTCAAATGAATTTCCCATAGTGTCCTATGTTAAAATAAGTTTGGCTGTGGCGGCCATTTTAGTTGGCGGGCGGTAATTGTCTCAATAGCTCAAGACAAAAGATTTTTTAAATATACCACCCCCTTTTTCTATTTCTAGTGACAGCAGCCATCTTGGAAGGCGGGCGGGGATGCCGGACACAATTTTGGAAGGGGACCAACTAAGGACAATTACTGCCAAGTATGGTTCAAAATGGACTAGTGGTTTCAGAGGAGAAAAGCTTTGAAGAAAAGTTTACGACGACGGACGGACGACGGACGCAAAGTGATGGCAAAAGCTCCCATGACCTTTTAGGTCCGGTAAGCTAAAAAAAAGTTCAGCAAGACCAAAACGTGGAACTTCCAAGAGGAAGACAAGTGAGATTTAATTTAGTTGACTTCCAGCAAGTATCACAATTGCCAATACAACTATAAGAAAACGTGTTTATCGAAAAAAAAAATTATCATTAAAATAGCTGGTTGATTTTCAAAATGTAAGGCCTTCTAAAGTTATTTCAGGTTTGGATCACCTTATAAAGAACAGGAATGTATGTTGGAAAGATACAGATTACATCTTTCGAACATTGTAAATTGTAAAATTCCCCGATTGTATTTTTTATTTGGTTTATCGGATGTTTACATTTGGCTTATCGGCATTCATTTTAAGTCAAGTTTAGAATACCCATGTGAGAGATCAAAAGTGCATAATTCAAAGAGACAGGACATAAAAGATAAAATGGGAGTGGGGTCAGTGCTCCGGAAGGGAAAACATCCCTTGTCTTGTGCACAACACCTGTGTGGAATACTTAAACTCTCCGGATTAACGTCAATCCGAGAAGAGGTCAACTTATTGTTGAATTACCTGTAACAGGTCCATAACTAGTTGATATACACTCGTACCATCTGGATCAATTAATTCATGATGGCGACCATATAGCCTTCTTAAATTCTATGGTCTCCAACCTTGATTGCTTGTGTAAATGTTCGGACTGATTATATCATGTAATGTTTAGGGTCACATGACTTTTATTGTACAGAAACCACTTGACTCTGAGTTCAAGCGATATCAAGTTTGTCGCTTCCTGAAAAGTAGTTGTAATCCACTTAAATGAATTGGAATCTACCAAATGGGCAAACAGAAATCGTTAAAACAAGATATAACACAAAACCATGATGAATACTATACAAGATACAACACGGACATTTGAGAGTGAGTTTTACGATCCTTATGCAATCAAGGGCGCGATAAGGTGTCATTGAACACTATTCAGCTACGGATTCTGCTCTACTAGTGGAACCAGTTGAACTATAAAACTATATAATATATGAAAATATAGGGAAAATATCAGAGAGACTGCACTACCACCACGAGAAAAACAGAGGACTTTACAAATTTAGAGGTCTTCACAAAGCCATAAACAATGGTGGAATACCACTCCTTGTGAAAAAGCTCTAAATTGCCCAATCGAGTGGTCATAGGAAAAAATGATATTATAGTTGCAAGTTTTATTCATATTATTATTCTTCTTTAAATTATGCAGAGTCATATCTACAACAAAAACACAGCTATTATAAAAATGGAAAACGCTAAACTTGATAGAAAATATGAAAACATATGTTGAAGGTTTAAAATATTACTAAGCCTTTTTATCAGTTATTTTTGTACATTCTGATATTCTTGCAAGTTTTGAGATTTTCATTTGATTGTGGTGTTGTTGTGTAATGTAGAGTATGTAACTGTTGACCCTTGTTTGTATTCGTTGTGAAAATTTCAATGTTGTGTTGGGTATATCAACGAAAAAAAAAACAGAATTTTTTCCATTTTATTTTCTTCCTAACGCATGTTGATATAATTTGCTCGTCGGACACGAAGTTCGTCTGTAAGGACTTGTATAATGTTGAATCCTTTTATCTAGAATATTTAATCTGTTTTACTTTTTATATTATCTTCATTGCAAGAAAACCAATGTTTATAATCATAAGATTTTATCTTATCGCATAAAAATCTATAATCGGTATAAATTGTTGTTCCATAAGGGCTGTTATTGGCCAGGACTGTGTGTAACACATAAGAATCTTCAACTCGAACGTCATTACATTGACGTTGTTTACATCCGATATTGTATTTATAAACTTTAATAGGTTGTTTTCCATATCAATCCGATACTACTAAATCGATCCACAGGGGCGATTTATGATGAGAAGTGATATTGGGTTGATATGGAAATTCACATAAAGTGTCCACATACCACAAGTTTTAATCCATATATTTAAATGCTTTTTTTGAAAATTTATTGAGAATAACTAAAATGATTTTATTATGCATGCATTTTTTAATTTGAATGCTAAAATAATTTAATGAATAAATGCTCATTACTCAGTACAGCAAAAACCTAAAATAACAGTGAAACCATAATGCCTTTTGATAACGCCAGAGGAACCAAATGGATTTTAAGCATTTAATCCTTGTCAGCGTTTACATCATCTTTGAAGGCCGAAATGGATTTATATCAGCTCATGTATTAGTTCTGAAAGGCACAATAGCGAAAATAAAATTTGCTATCTATTTGACATGCAAACAAAACATATCACATTTGACCATGCGATAAAAAGAGCTTTAAACATGGCCTTTTTATATCGGCCCACTTATCATCCAGAGACTCTAGTCTAGGGTTTATATCGGTGGAGGGATTTTCACTGGGCCAATATGGCAAAGTAATGTTTTAAACTGTTTATTACATACTTGCGGTATCATTTCGACTGACAATTTAAAGAGCTTGGAACAGTTGTAAATGGAATGTTTTGTAAATTGCACAGAGCTAAAAAATCCTTAATTAAGACGTGGAGTTTCCGAAAATATTCAGATATTTGTTTTATTTTGGTCATATTCCTCATTTGCATGACAAAAGTTATATTGTTGCAAAAAAACTTAATTCTGGCAATGATGCAAACAAAAAAAAAAGTCGTTAAATTTAATGTGTAGTCATATCTCATATTAGAGACCGTACACAAAAATGAACACGGCGCACGCGACACACTTGATAAAAAAGTTGGATAGGATGCAACCATTCTTGCATTTCCGGTTTTATTACACATGCAAAACTCGTCATATTGATGAATAGTGTGTTAGAAAAGTATGTTAAGGAGCGCATCTGTGAGTATCCACCACTGTGTATACAATATCAAAATTATAAAATGATCTTACCACATGCCAGCACAAATGCCGACCCCATCCGCATTTATGAAGCAGTTTTGTCCACTTTCACAGTTTAATGCCTCACATGGCGAATCTTAAATAATTTGTTAAGTCTGGATTAAGCATATTAAGATAAAACCAAAAAAATCATAAAATTTCAAATATCTTTGATTTAAAAAAAAATCACTGTAAAATGTAATATATGGTGGATGAGCATGATAGAATAACCTCACCAAACAGTAAAATATATTAACATTAATATATTAACATTACCATAAAACCTTTAAATATCAACTTTCAGCAATACTAGCATTCTTCGATGTCTTAATCTTTAGTTTTTATAGTTACATAGTTACTATGAGTCCTTTTTATGCAGGTGATTAGTCATAGTTTGGCTTTAAAAGACGTCATTGGTGGGTCTTTTTGTTATTGTCTTTGTTAAGCATATAGTAAATATTTATCATCACCATATATAAATGTGCACAGAGATGTCAACAGATAGACATTTTTTCAAGTTTTGTTAACAGTAATTGCTCTTACTTTACCAAGAATGTCTAATGTTAAAAAAATGAAAGCATGCTATTTCGAAACTTTACAGTCATCATTGCAACACTTCTGACCGACACGACATAGTTACGGGTCGTTGTTGACTTTTCATTCAGTATGACTACGATTGTGCGCGACGGGAAGAGTATCATAATTACTTGCAAAGGTATTAACAACTCTTTAAGGGCATCGGACTTCACCCCTCTGGTGCTTTGTGTGGGATAATGTTTTTCAGTCATGTTATGGTGTTTTGGTAAATTGTTTTTTTTTAAACTTTCTATCAATGTTAACTGTCTACCAACCAACGTGTATCACTTACTTTCGCAATTGTCCCCAGTAGTCAAAGGTGGACAGTCGCACTTGGCTGTTCTATCGCTCCCAATATAGCAGGTTCCAGTTCCACAGTTCACTGCAGCATTTCTACAGGGTGAAACTGGAACAGATACAGAGAACCACTTTTTAAATTTTCTCCACAAACTAATGAATATAAATCATTTATATCCTTGGAAAACGTACTTTTTAACGTAAGATATTGTTAGACAATGTTATTAAGACATGATGTGAACATTTTCAATGCTAAAAGATATTTTATATTTGTCATTAAATGCATGTACAATAGGCACTTTTAATGTACTATCAATGCATTCTAAGGGGATAAATGTGCTGACCATTTAAATAAAACCTGTGGTCTAAGGCAAGTATATATATATATTCTCAAACCGCCAATACTGTAAAAGTGGAAATTTTCGCGTGGTGGTTATTTTCGCTTATTTTGCGTTTTGAACTTTTTTCCCTATGAAACTAAGAAATGTTGTTTAGTTATTGCAATTAAAAATGTCTTTCATTTCGCATTTCGCGAAAATAACACCCCACGAAAATATCCACACTTACAGTATGCCGCATCCACACTATACAAACGGTGTACTCGATAAAAAGTGCCTTGGTGTTTTTGATGTACTCTAACTACGTTTATGTCAGCAAATTCTGGTAAGATTGATTAATTGAATGGTGCTTAACGTCCAGTGGCAAATTTCTCACGCATATTCAGGACGAGAGCATATTAATGATGAGTGATGATGAATGAACCCCCTGCTTTGTTCTAGACCAACACGCTGAGTCGGATTTTAAACGTGCTAGCTCACGAAAGCAACAGTCCGCATTAACACAAGCAACTTTATCCTGACACATTATGCTGACTCTGGACCGAACAGTCTTTGCAAAACACAAACAAGCAAACAAGTTATACAGCATTTGTGAGTAATACAATTGCAGCAAATATACTGAGATAGATGAAAATGGTGATGAAATTTAATTATCATTCGTGGAAAGAACTTTTTTTTGTAGTTTACACTTTGTGACCCTGTAAATAACAAACAGTTCACATTTATGGCAACAAAAAAAGGGGACAGACTTACTTTTGGTACCCATTTGATTGATGGAATAAGCATAAAATTACATTGTGGACGCCAAAGGGAAGTCCTGTGCGAAAAGGAATAAACTAAGTGATTTTTGGTAAAATAACTTACATTGACACCTGTCGCCACTAAATCCTCCTGGACATACACAGTTTACTGTTCCATTTGCCGAAAGAGTACAGGTGCCGCCGTGAAAACAACCGGTACAGGAACTACTGCAGGGGTCATCTAAAGTTTAGATATATTCCGTTTATACAATTTGTATTCTATCAGTGAGTCTTTTAAAGGATTTCATTCAATAATCGTATTAATAAGCGAAGGCATGTCTAAACATTTGAAGTCGACTAATTCACTTTTAACTGACATCTCTAAAATGTAAAAGAAAAAAATAAAATCAAAATCGTTTTAATGCAAAATGTATTCGTCAGAGCGTTGGTGCCCCTTTTGTAGATATAAATATTGACGCTCTTGCCGTTGGGTTGTACTGATATTATTAAAGTGGCATTGCGGACCATTTTGTTTTCAGAACTTTTGTTGACAGTGCGATGTTGAATCTTTTGAAGTGTTGTATTTGATTGCGTCTCCTGTTCGGAGGCTTTTTTATTTGGCGTTTTGTTGTCGGAAGTTGCGCCCTGCCCATGCGTCAGAGTTTGCGTACTTTCTTTGTATTCGTTTAGTGTTTGATGTTGCTGTTGGGGAGCTATCTGATTAGGCTGGGTGTTCCATTTTGTCGTTTTTTGTGGTATGTCTTTTGCTTTGATTTTTTCCTTTGGCAACGATGAAGGGATTGTTTGTGTCCAGCTGGGTGTGTTTGAACCCGCCACATGTTTCATCCGCCTGTCACAGGGCTGGAATCTTGGCCATTTGATTGGCTTTGTGCTGTTTTTCTTTAAAGTTTCATTGTGCAGATTCATGGTTGTTGTTTAGTTTGCATTCTTACAATTATATTTGCAAGTTAACTTCAGTCTACTGTAAACCGTGCCTGCATTTATACTATTGCTCATAAATATGGAATATTTTTATTTTCGACCTTACATTAGAAATAGGCATGGCTAGTTTCGTCAAGCAAAATTTTTATAAGGAAATGGCAGATAATGCATCCAGGATGATATTAGAGGATAATTAAATAATGAAATTGGATGAAATAAAATATTTTTTAAGGATTCTATCTGGAATACAAAATTAGCATTTTTTCACAGAAATGTGGTTTTCAGAACTCATAAAACTAGCCATCGCACAAAAATCTTAAATAGAACATTTTTGTAGTTTGAAGTAAAATAATGAGATTTGCGTAAAGATTTTTGGCACTCAACCCATGGTTGTTGCATGCAAGTCTCCAAAGTTGAACTTTGGACTCAGAAAATGTCAATATTCCATATTTTTGACCATGTGTATATCTATATAGTGCCCTATGGTTGACCAAATGTTTGTTTTATGTATTTAAAAAATCGGTAGTTAAGCCCTGGACAGAAGTTGCGTGTGTAAGATTCATGTCTGACCCTTTGGTATCTTCGAATTCCTTTTAATGTCGGAAATGTTTTGGCCTGCATTTTTTAATCAAGATAAATTTATATTTTCAAATTGATATTGGTATTTTGTAATACATTTATTTCGTGCATTTATATACTAACTAGTTGTGATCAATGGATGGTTTTTGGTACCCCGTCACGTACACCTTAAAAAACTATATTGGATTTTGTGGATAATCAGAAGTTCTAAACGACTGTTAAACGATCCAAGAAGAACATCAATTCATTCTCATAATAAAGCAACCGGGTTTGTGAAGGACGCATGGGCTGTCCGATCGACATTGAAGTGCGCAATTATTCATCAGCTTATAATATTACCATGCTACTATGTATATAGTATGGCGTAAAAGGCGTTTTCCTTGGGTTAGCGATTTTTATTTGTGTTATAGATAAAGTTAATAACCCTTAAAGGCCTCTTTTGTCGTGTGGGTCTTGTGCCTTGCCCGGATCCGGGTCGTGGTCGTTATTTGGCATTTGTGTATAGCATTTAAGCCATGCAAGATTTGCTTAATTTTACTATGTACGTTTCATTAGTTAAGGACAATCCTGAATTCGTCACAAACAGTGTGATTCCACCTTTGTTGAAGGCCTTATGAGGATCCCTTACGTTTCTTGGTGAGACGGAGAATATTCTACATTGATTTCTTTCTTATGGGTCTCAATTATACATAACTGGTTTATTAATACCATATTTTACTATCAGGATTCGTACTATCAAATATCATTTGTAAACTTTTTGGTTGGATGCAATTTGATTTCTTCAGTGTGAAATTTTGATTTAATAACAACGGTCTCTCATTCAAATTTGAAATGTTCGATACTTAGCTTTTCCGCATGTATTTTAGTTGGGATGAAATTTATGATGAATTTCATCTACATGTATTCATAAAGTGTTCAACAGGGGAATACAATTTCAGGCACTTGTTCCTCTAATGCTGCATAATTGTTCTTAAAGGAAAGTTTGAACGTACTGCAGTCACCTACATCCCAAGTATGGGAGAAAAGAGTGACTATTAAACTTCAACTACTATCTTAAAACAGCAAGCAAGAGAAAACCCGACTGGTAAAACAAAGCTTTGTTATCAATGAACAAAAAAATGAAAACTGGGGTTCTTTTATTTCGTTCATAAAAATTGACTGAAAGACAGCCACTCCTGATGAAAATTATTAATTGTTCTTACTTTAAAAGATTTCGTAACTGCCTTGGATACAACTATTGAATCTCTGTCCCAGTTAATTTCGTTTCGGTTATCGATCTCGTCTGTTGTGCATGATTTTTGTTTTATATACCATACATGGCGGCATATAAAAAAAACTGACGCTCACTTCGTTGATATGAAATATCATGTAGGTAACAACAGTTACTTTCCCTGACGTTAATGGGCAATAGGAACACGCTCGTATATTTCCGTCATTCTTCGGAATTAACCGAATGAAATGATGAAAATGACCGATGATGTTCAGATTGGTTAATGGAATCTGTAGCGTAGACCACATCTTTTTAAATGTTTATTGACTTGATTTCGAAGTATTAACGACTTACTTTCACAGTGATCACCATAGTAACCAGGCGGACAGACACAAACTGCTTCTCTCGTTCCGTCTAGAATGGCACATGTTCCGACTCCACAGTCGTATTCATCACATGAAGATGCTGTAAAATTAATAGGTATTTTATGGAAAGCCGTTGAGGAATTTATTCCCTATTTATTGATATCAATAAATGATTTATTATTGTTGTGAATCGGAACACGCTCGTACATTTACGTCTGTCTTCGGAAATAATACTTGACCGGATTTCAGGGCGGAAATGGCCAATGATGTTCAGACTGGTTTTACGTCAGTGATTTCTGGTTAATATGATGATATGATATGACGTTTAACAACGTTTGACGATGTGTTCGCTGACGGTTTATTCAGATTATGTTTTACTCTTAAAACTGGTGAAATTTACCTGTAGCGCTCTTGATTATATGGTTGTGCGGACGAAGCATCTTACACGAATGTAAATGCATCGATTATATGTACAAATATGACTACAAGATAAAAAAAAATAATAATAAAAACAATGACAGCGTTTTCCTCCACGTTATTTCTAATGTGCATAGAACACACATCCGTTTTCATCTTTACGTAAATTTCAGTCGATGTTTTTGAAGTTTAAAATACCATGACAACATGATATTTTGACCGTCGTACTTATTCACGTTTCAATTTTTGGGTCTTCAAGCTTTAGTTTGCAAAATCCTGAAAAATTTGAATGTTGACATTCAAGTCTCGTTTGGTTAGTACAACTAGCTGGGAAGGACATAAATATGTAAAGAAAATAACAAAAATCCTGTTCTTATTAAAAATCGTACAAGATTAACAAATCCTTAATAGACAGTTTAAAAGCTGATCTAATATATAAATTTTTAAGATATTTTTAGAAATATATATGATATATAAAACGAATAAGATCTGTGAATTTTATGAAACAATATATTATAAAATTCATGAAACAACTGTTCCATTTCAAAGCAGTAGGTAAGATAAGGCACATTTTTTTATTTTATGACACAGCAATAAGGTGATGTGAAAATGTTGTTTAATAACCATCTTTTAAACTCATATTATTTTTATGATTTTGACGAAACAACCGGCCATATTTGAACTACATTGGATTTTGTGAACTTTTTTAGATGTTTTGTTCAAAATAGATATGTCCATACAAAAACATCACAAAGACATTTGTACCTAATGGACC
>JARWCS010342662.1:0-11471 GCA_034783895.1 Geukensia demissa | reverse complement strand
CCGGTATATAGTCACAATCGATGTTAGTCACAACTGGTATAGGAACGGATTTGTATTCATGACAGTGGGAAGATATCTTCATTTGTGAAATGGATATTATATTCCGTACCTGTTCGCGTTGCTTTCTTTCCGAAAAATCGGGCCAAAAATAAGGTGGTTCGATTTTCTGGAAAAAAACCCGTGGGTAACCTCAAGGCAAACGCCTGTTTTTGTTGTTTTTGGTCAACATATATTCAGCTTGTGTTTTAATTTATTTTTTGATAATATAGAATAATTAATAATTCGTAATTATTTGTCTATAAGCCAATCGTAGGTAAGTGCGAAATTCTTTTTCATGCATAATCTTCTGGATATAAAATGGAGCACCAAGTTCAATATAATTTAGTCAATACTGATACAGAAAAATCTTTTATTTGAAATTCTGAGCGTCTAGTTTATATTTTCATTTCATGCAGTATTAAAGCAACAAAATATTGCAGTACAAATTTTTAAATGCTATATATTGATGAACGTGAAACTTTCGACCAGCTTGATTCGAATTGTCAATATTCAGATAAGCAATTCAAATTATATATTTAAGCTATGCACAACAGCAGCCACTTCAGATAAATACAAATAAATCGGTGGTATTGAAACAACCAAAAGAATTATCCTCAATCTTTTATGTCACTAGATTAAAAGGTCGCGTTTATTGCAACTTAGTAGGCTATGGCCTATTAATTAGTCGCTATATTGCAACTTAGTATGCTATGCCCTATTAATTAGTGAATTATATAATCATAGTTATGATATTATTAAATACAGCTTCCATCTAATTATTACAGAGAGCATAAATAATGAATTAAGATAAATATTTACAAAAATATTTGAAATGGCTGCCATATTAGTTCAACAAAAGGTATAATTACCAATGCTAAATAAATATGGAAAATTGAATATATATGTTGTTAAAGATGTCATGAAAGACATATCATCTCAATATTTTTTATATTCTAAATGTTAAAGAATATTTAATTTAATTGTGTAGTTCCTATTGATAAATACTAGATTTTGGCTTAGATGAGAATGTGATTTTGAAATTTTCATATTCCGGCAAGGGAGGTAACACTGTACAAACAATGGACCGCAAAACCAATTGTTTTCAAATGCTTTTATTACGTTGTTCGCTATCTTCCCACGCAAGGGCGCCTTGAAAATTTCACTTGCACATAGAAAAAAAGCTAACAAAAATAGTATTAGCATTTCCAGGGTGCCATTGGGTTGGAAGTGTGTGAAATTGGAAAAATACCGTTTTTATGTCGATTTCCTGTAACCTTCTTTGATTTGCGTGGTCATATTTAGCCTTATTATTGTTGCCGACTAGAAAAAATATATTGGACAAAAGAATTCGAATGTCTGGAGTTATTAAAAGCTGGTTTTCCATATTTAAGGGTGCAAATTTTTTTTGGCTCATTTGGAGGGCAAAAAAAAAAACGACATTCGGGACTCTACTCCTTTCATGTCAGACAAGTCTGACATATTGGCTGGTGAATACCCTCGGGGACCTCTGGTCCACCAGCAGAGAGATCGACCAAGTGGTTTCAAAATACAAAATTACCAATGTTGAATAATATGGAAATCTTTAGAATGCTATATGTAAATAATATACTTCAGAACAGGAATCATAAGCACTGAAAATACTGTAAGGTTTCGAAAAGTATTGCACTTAGTAGTTTTCCCTGCCGTCGGATTTGGCTTTCCATTTCGATTTGTTTGGATTTTAGTGTTCTTTTTTTGGAATGTTTGGAATTAGGACTTCCTATGTTTTGGATCTAATGCTACTTATGAGAGGTTAAATATAGCATTCTCAAATTCCCCATATTATTCAACATTGGTAATTTTGTATTTTGAAACCACTGGGTCGATGCCTCTGCTGGTGGTGGATAAGGATCCTTCAAGGCTATTCACCAGACCAGTTGTCAGACCTGTCTGGCTTGAAATTTATCAAACAATGTTGTACAGAAATTTGATGCATTTTTTAAATTCCAAAGCACTGAAAATACAGAAAACTTTCGAAAATTTTGCATTTAGTTGTTTTCCCTGCCGCCGGTTTTGGCTTCATATTTCGATTTGTTTGGTTTTGAGTGCTTCTTTTGCAATGTTTGGATCTTGGACTTCATATGTTTTGGTTATAATTCTACTGATGAGAGGTAACTGTTGAAAAATACAAAATTACCAATGTTAACGAAATATGGAAAATTCAGGTATGCTATATGTACATTTGGCTTCCCATTTCGAGTGCTTCTTTCGCTATATTTGAATCTTTGACTTCGTATGTTTTTGTTCTAATACTACTGATGAGAGGTTACTCCTTGAAATGTACATATAGCATACCTAAATTTTCCATATTTCTTGTCTGTCGTCTGCCCCTTTTCGAATTCTTGTTTGAAAATTTCCATAGATCTTTTCAACGGCTATATAATTTACAGAATTATAATGTGTTACATGAGAATTCGGAATACCTCTTCGTGTAATGCTGTTTGTCATTTACCCCATATTAAAATTCTACCTGTTTGTCCAGTAATCATGGTTTTATGTCTCTATATGTGCGTGAAAAACATTCAGATAATTTTTGCATTGTTTTTTTTATTATAACCATCATAATTTTTTGTTATATATCAAAATATAATAATCATATGTTATTTGTTGCTGTCGTTGAAATGTGTTATATTGTATGAGAGATTTATAGAAGTTGTTTTGACTTGTGACAATTAAATATGTTTAACCAACAAAATGACATGTTTTTTCTACTTTTTAAAGAGGGTGTTTAAAACAAAGCATCATTGAGTCCTATTTATTATGTGTCCTTTTTTCAAATAGCTTCAGATATACATTAAATCAATGCGTATTGTTTTAAGTGATCTCTTCTTTATACTCAGGGGACTCAAAATATCTTTTCAATTAAATTTACTTCCACGATATGACTAAAATGAAATCGGCAAAAAGCATAGGAGATGTATTTTTAGTTAAACGAAAAGATATAAAATATTGTTAATTATAGCCACTTCCGGCGTTCGTCTTAAATTGATCAGCCGTCTTTTAGGTAACATCCCAGTTGGTCTACTCCCATTTGGTCTACTCTCATTTGGTCTACTCCCAGTTCGTCTACTATTTGACCATTCCCAGTTGGTCTACTCCCATTTCGTCTACTTTAAAAATGTATTATTCCCATTTGGTCTACTCTGATAAACAGATAAAATAAGGGCTTTCTTAATATAAAGAGAAGAAGGGAAAATATCGCTTTATTTCACATTATATAATTTTTTCAAATCATTTTGGATGAAATAATATTTAAAGTTAATTTTCTGGATGTTTTTGTAAATTTACTCTCTGCAATTTTTATCAATGACATGTATTTATTGAAAGTTTAATTGTTATAAAAATAATATTTGAAGTGGACATCTGAACAATTATTATGTATGTTGCACCCTTTCTAATTACAAAACAAACATCTCATGATAGGTATTCAGAACTAAAATCAGAACAATTATCAATGATCATAAAATCCTAATTGTTATATTGTGAAACTATAGGCAAAGCAAAGGAATTTGTCAAGTCTGAAGGGATGAAGCCATTCCATATAAACTAAAAAAAGTGGTTTCTAATTGACAATTTATCTACAACAACAAAAAATTTTACATCCAAAAATACAAAAAAATATTGTGAGAACAAAATAGAATTAAACATTTAATTTCATATCTTATTTAAAAATATAGATTTTTTTCAAAAGTAGACCAAATGGGAATAACAATTTTTTCACAGTAGACGAACTGGTAGACCAGATGGGAGTAGACCAACTGGGAATAGACCAACTGGGAATAAACCGTCAAAGGGTATACTACCTGGGCTTGTGAGGCAAATTGTAAAAATCTGTTCTAAATTTTATTTATTGCTATAAAATGTCATTTATTAGCTAAATTGTCACTTCAAGATACCGCTTAGCGCCATAAAACGCACAAGATTGTTATCGTTATAGTTCATTACGTCATGAAACGTATATTTATTTGATCCATGAATGTAACTTGTTTTTAAGGTTGAAGGATTTATTCTTTTTGGCCCCTAGCGTATCTGATGAAGGTCAATCCAGAAAAGCGTTTAACACCAGGTTAAATTCAGTTTTTGAATATATGTTATAAACCTACATGTAGTCATGTATACATGTAAGGTCGATCATATCTTTTTAGGATTCCACGACGGGTGTTGCGCGCAGGACAGGGGATGCTTACCCTTCCGGAGCACCTGATCCCACTCCTAATTTGTAAAGGAGTTCGTGGATTCCAAGCTTTTGTTTCTTTTGTTTACGTTTTATCTTTTAGTTTGTTTTGGATTTGTCTTGTCTCTTTGGACTATGCACTTTTGGTCTCTCGCATGGGTATTCTACACTGAACTTATACTATATTGTTTGGTATGCTGTCCGATTAACATTCGATATATTACATTAGAGATTTACTACAAAAAGAACAAGTGTCCTCCTTATTTATCAAACCATTGAACTGGTTTAAACACAAATTTTCCCTTTAGTTCCTGGTAATTCATTACACAGCATCATACCTTATAGAATATAAACCATACCATGTAGTGTTCACATGTGGAAGATCTACAGTATTTCTATATCTGAAGTGATAAGAATTTTGTTGCACTACAATTAAATTATCCTAATACAACGAAAATACTACGGACAAAAGCAATGCCTGACAAATAACAATACTTGTCTTGAAAATCTTTCAACGATTATTCACCCATTTTTCACAGAAAATGATCGATATGGCACGAAATCTATTTTAAAACAACAAAATCTGGTCATTTATTACTTATCTTATTATTTTGCAAGCAATTTCAGGGTATCAATTTCATTTATTAGACATAATATATTAACGTAGTCTGATTTTCCTTAAATTCTGCATGGGAGGGTGAATATTCAGTACAAACATTTTACAAAATATTTTAACATTTGATGGACAACAAAAATATTAAATAGAGTTCTCATGAGTGTAAATTTACATATTACAGTTACAAACCAACCTTTTAAGCAGAATACATGTCAAAAAAGCAGCACTTGAAGCAGCATGTAAACATTTCATAAAGAACTATATTTAGGACCTGTTATGTGTCCTTCAATTAAAACTATTCATTTTAAGCTATAAAATCATCAAAGGAGAAGACCATCATTTACCCAAATGAGCTGGACATTAAAGACACAATAAACACTTCTGTCTCATACCTTGATCTTCATCTCGAATTAGACAATGGAGGTGGCTTCACTCAAAACTATGTGACAAACTTTATAACTTCAACATTCCAATCGTCAACTTCCCGTTTATTGGCAGTAACATTCCAACTGCCCGGTGTATGGCGTATACATGTATATCTCCCAGCTTTTTTCAAGAGCATGTGTCCAATACAGCGAATTTCTAGACAAAGCTAGGTCGTTGACACAAAGCCGCTCAGACAGACTTATGTTGCTTCTCAGTTGAAGTCATCAATCCAGAAATTGTACAGTCGACACTTCAAATATTGTCGGCCGGTATGGACTATCCGTTTCACAGATGAAGACGGACCTTTCCTTGGTGTTGCGGAGTAAACCAAAAACATGCTTTTCACTTTATTGGCCTGGAGGTTGTGATCCCATTTAACCTTTCCCTTTATCCTGAAATGACTAATACCGGATTGGAAAATTGACAATGCAGCGGGTGTCTCTATAGAGGCAGCAACTTCTTTCCCTTCCGGGCCACCTGAGCTAACCCTCGGTTTTTTGTTGGGGTTTGGATTATGCATAGTTTTGTGTTTATAGTTTTATATGTTTATATGTCTTGTTCCGTCTTGTTCTTGGTCTCGAGATTTGCGTGTCTGTCGTCCCTTCTATATGGCCCTTCGGTTTTCTTTCCCTTCCTCTATTATAATTAATCATATTCTTTAAAAGTGATGATACTGGTGTTTTCTGTTCATTTAAAAATACTTTTAGTAAATATTTTACAAACGGTAGTCAATTAAACTATCAACATGTACGTTTATGGTGCAATATTTGTGGAATTGTACATTATTTATCAAAAAATGAGAATTAATCTGATATCTCAGTTGTGTACATTATTGGCTTCTTAACGAATTTTGTTCTATTTTCAAATTGATTGATCATATCTTTAAATCAGAAAATGAAAGATTGCTACTACTACCAGTTTAACTGTAAAAATATCGCTCGATCTTCGTGTGACTTGGCGGCTTTTTATATAATTATTCTTTAACGCGTTGCCTCGAAATCGGTCAACAATTAGGTCAATGGTGATGACTCTTCTTGAAATGTTTTAGTTAACTGATGTTAGACGGTGTTGTAGCTGTTTTAGTCTAGTGACTTGACAAATGGCTGTGATATTTTCTGAATTTCGAGTTCGGTTTTCATTGATATTTTTATAACATTACTCCCTAGAAGAAAACAATTTTTGTTATCGCAAACCTTGTTGTTCAGGATTAAAGAAACGATCTAATATTGTAGCTGTGTTTGGATTCACATTCGTTTGTCTGTGAATTAAAAATACCAGTTTACCAATGTTGAATTTGTGAATTTAGATATTATATATGTACATTTCAATGAGTAACATCTCATCAGTACCACTAGAACAAAACATAGGAAGTCCGAGATCAAAACATATACAAGGAGCACTCGAATCCAAACGAATCAAAATAGGAAGCGATAGGTACAACTACTGTGTGCAATACGTTTTGCAACCCTGTCGTATTTTCATTGCTTTAGAATTTGAATAAATGCAGCAAATTTTCTGCAAAACATAATTTTGAAATGTTCATGTCAGACATATCTGGCAACTGAGCTGGTGAATACCATTGTGGACCTCTGTATCACCAGCATAAGCTGTCTGTCAATAAAATAATACGTCGATGGTAACATCTGCTCTTTTTAGTTCTCTGTCCTAAATTACAAAAAAAAAAGTTTTTTCTCTATAACCTATTGACCAATTGGTGGAATAGTCCTTAAGTGGTTTTCTACCAAAATGTTTACGGCTTGGCTAATTGCAAGAAACTTTGTAATGGTCTTTTGATTGTCCCCTACAAAAACTTTGTCCGGTATCCCGACCCACCTATTAAGATGGTCGCAAACAGCCGAACTTTATTGTAGGCACTATGAGAAATTCATTTAAAATTATTATTGTCAAGTACTACCTACCCAGTTGCAATAAAACTTAAATCACCACAGCCGATCTAGGACTTAATTATTTTTTTATTTTTTTAATATTTTTATTTCATATATAGTTTTCATGACATCTTGTACCGCTATGTATTAATAGAAAATCTCGGCTTTCCTGTTTCTTATAGATTAACGTCATCTTATTTTTCATGCAGCAAACGTTAAAATGGATACAGTCACAGAGTAAGTATTAGTTAAAAAAACGCTCCCCAATTTCTCCTTATAGTTATTCTAAGAACTTGTATATTTGTTTTTATTTACACTGTATGTTGCGGTTGATATGATTAGATTCAGCAGATCTTTAACTAATTTTCCTTTTTATTGTTATATATATATTTGTGCAAATACCAAGCAAATTTATTCAATTTTTAACATTACACAGTTTCTATTTAAGAATAGTGGAAATAAAAGCGAAATAGCAAGGTTTTCAATTAAATGCCAATCCTATAGCCATAACTCTTATAAAGGAAATGATTAGTATTCTAATAGCGGACACGACAACAATTATATAAAATTGTTATTCATTTTTCACGATTATGTTTGAATACGAAAGTATATCAAAGATGTTTTCTGTCGTCTTTAAAGAATCTATCGAATAATTTTATAAGTAACTTTGATTTTAAAAGCTATAATTTATAAAATTGTATTATATCAATGAAATATAATAAAAGAACATATTTTATTTTCAGGAAGTTTTGTACCGATAGATCAATCAAACATCGACTTTATCACTATGAAACATCAACTGAGGATGCAAAATTCCTTCAATGAAAACAATTGTGAAGCATTAACAAAGGATATAATAACTACATTTGCATAAGGAAACAAAGCTTGTTTACAAGAAATGTATCACTATAAAATTTATCTATATTTACGCAACATTAATAAGTTCCTTGATGGTATTAATTTTGTGTCACTTTTTTGATTTTATGAACATATCTTAAGTTTTGTGTATAAGTGTATAAGTGTATTTCTCTCACTGAATATTAAAATTGGTAAAATGGACAAACATTCACATGAAACTTATATAAACTCATAGACAAAAAGCCGATCAAATCATTTTGAAAGTTTTAGGTGTCAGCAATATCATTAAAAGCTGTTCGACACTACTGTATTTCATAGACGATTTCGTACAATTTCCAAACGAGTAAAAAGGTATTTACCATACATGGATTAGGTATGAAAATGAAAAGATATGGAGTAAATATCAGAGTGAATGCACTCCAACTAAGTGGAAAAACAGGGGAAATTGCAAATCTAGAGGTCTCCACAAGACCTTCAACATTGGTGGAATACCACTCCATGTGAAAAGCTCTAAATCGCCTCAAACAAAAAATCGTGTGTGCGTAAAATAATAGCCCTTTCGAACACTCATTTCCGGAAGGCGGTGTTTCATTCTTAAATTAAAATTTACCATTCTGGTTCCCGGTTTCCGGAAAGTATGCTAAAAAAATTCCATAGAAATCACCGCTAAAACGTGTATCAAGTTCTGTCGAGGACAAATAGTTTTTTTTTTTTTTTAGATTTTATAAAATAAAATGTGGAGCGCAAATACCTTCACTACTTCTGGCAGTCGTAGAAAGCAAATGCTTAGAGATAAAGTACAGGGAAAAGTCTTTTTCTCCTTGCTTATTCTTACGTCGATGTGATTTACTACCCACAAAGGGGAACAACTCTTACAAAAATCTTAATTTTCAAACCAAACTCGGACTTCCGGAAATAGGTTTTCGGAAAGGACTATAGTGCTCTCACCTGAATATTATCAAAAATGTACATGATACAGAACAATATACACAAAGACAAACCTATGACCACAATTCCTGACTTGGGACAGGCACATGCGACACGTTTGCCCCTTTAACAACATCTGTCTAGAGTGTCATTACATGTTAACGTTAAAGTGTGGACTTTCAAACCAGTGAACTGGAAATAAGCAATGAAAGTTTCAAAATGTTTAATGGATAACAATGCTAGAAAATGCCAAATACATAACATGAAATTTATCAAAAAATTTTTAGCTCACCTGGCCGAAGGCCACGTAAGCTATTACTGTCAATGGGCTTCCGTCGTCATCCGTCGTCGTCGTTAATTTTTTTTTTCAATTTCTCCTCTGAAACTACTAAATGAATTTGAATGAAACTTTGTATGATTGTTCCTTAGGGTATTCTTGATCCGTCAAACACATGGGTGCGATTAATATACACGGAGCATAGGAATCTGATCAAAGATTTTCGCATATATCTCAAAAACCGTTACCTTTAGCCAAAATCTGACAGAGTAAAAGTGTTCAGCACCTATCTGTGATGGTGAAATTTTTTTTGGAAATCCCTTATCTCTTGTAGGAGTTTTGACCCTTTTTGGATGCTTTTTAGCTAATTTTGAAGTTAAATGTTTAAAAATCTTCTCCTCTGAAACTAGATAATGGATTTAGATGAAAGGATGTATCATTGTTTCTTAGGGTATTCTGCACAAACTGTTTGCTTCGATTTGTGATCCGTTGAAAAACAAGGCTGCCGTAACTAAAAATAGAACATAGGGGTCTGACCGAAGATTTTTGAATATATATCAGAAACAGTAACATTTAGCCATATTCTTGTTCAGCATGATAAAATCTATTTGTGGTGAAAGTTTCAAGGAAATTCCATAAATCTTGTTGGTGATTTTGTCCTTTTTAGGCGTTTTTTAGACAATTTTAAGGTTAAAGTTTTAAAAATCATCTCCTTCTCAGCCAGTTGTCCTCTACCAAAATTTTATACAATAATCCCTACTGGCAAGGATCAGTAAGGAGTCATTGTCAGGTGAGCAATACAGGCTCCTTGCAGCCTCTAGTTTTACAGAAATTTGCTGCATTCACTAAAATTCTAAAACACTGACAATACGGAAAGGCTTCGAAAGTATTGCATTTAGTAGTTTTCGCTGCCCTCCAATTTGTCTTCCTATTTCGATTTGTTTGGATTTGAGTTATTCTTTTGCTTTGTTTGGATCTTTAACTACCTATGTTTCTGTTCTATTGCTGCTGAGGAGAGGTTACTCCTTGAAATGTACATATATCATACCCAAAATCTTCCATATTTATTCAACATTGGTAATTTTGTATTATAAAGCGAAATTTGTCTATGGTAACGATTCCGTTTTTATTATGCTAATGTTGGATAGCCAACTAAAATCATAACAATTACTGAAGTTTTTAAAAAGATACCAAAGGGGCAGATAGAAATCGTTTAGCTAGAAGACAGACAAGACTATGGCCAAAAAATGATACGGAGACAAATTTAGTACACATAGTACACACAACCCTCCTGAAAACTAAAACTGGAGTAAAACGAACCCAACAAAAATAGGGTGAGTTCAGGTGCTCCGGAATTGTAAGGATTTCCTGCTCCACTAATGGCATCCATTGTGTTACTCAGTAGACACAACCGATATTTAGTAACAAACAATGTAAGGTAAAACCGCTTTAGGAACGGAACGTAGTCATGACAGTGGGAAGATATCCATTGTGAATGGATATTTCGTACCGGTCAACCAAATAATGAGGGCGATCAAAAAATGGAATGATGACGTTCCACGAGAAATCCTTGGTTCAGGAGCTTTTTTAGCAGCAACCTCTATCAACAAAATCTTGATAGGAAGCACAAGACCTGGAGTAGCGTTTCAACTGAGAAATATCAAATCGTATTCAAGTGCGGCTGGGGTGTTGCTACATCTGAACAGAAAGTTTACAGTTGGAAAAACAAAGTCATCATCATCGGTTTCGTTTGTGCAAATCTAACTTCTGATTCTCTTTATACTAACATAAAAATGTTTCATAAAAAGACAATTTATTCATTTGTTCACCTGGTGGCCCTATTGACAATCCCTGAAAACAAACATTTTAATGTTCCTTAAAACTCATTAAGCACATCATCCGCAAATCTGCGAGTGAACTACAAAAAACTAAATTTATGTTCCCACTTCGTAAACATTTATATTTGCTTTTCCTTTTTATATATGTCGTGAACGTGTTATTCAGGTGAATTTTCTACATCCGGATAATAAGAAACACCAAAAATAGCATGATGAATGATACATTCCTTTTTTAACCAAAGAAATGCAGCTGATACTTATTTCACGTAGTTTCGTAATGTGAGCAGTACATCTTTGTATTGATTGTAAATTGTTTCAAAATGAATTCGAAGATACCAAAGGGGCAGACAGAAATCGTTAAGTCGGAAGACAGACAAGACCATGGCCAACA
>JARWCS010342651.1:0-11472 GCA_034783895.1 Geukensia demissa | reverse complement strand
ATAAAACTGGTTTAACTGAAAATTAAATTGACGGCAAGGATTTCCTAAATATCGGAGGAATACGAATAAAAAAAGATACAAGAGGTTGATAAAACTGGTTTAACTGAAAATTAAATTGACGGCAAGGATTTCCTAAATATCGGAGGAATACGAATAAAAAAAGATTCAAGAGGTTGATAAAACTGGTTTAACTGAATATTAAATTGACGGCAAGGATTGTCCTAAATATCGGTTATGGGATCACAAAACCTTATACGCTTTTGTTTTTATATACTAACACATCTAGAGATATACGTTTAAAAATGAGACTAAAAGACAATCATTAGACACCACTTATTCCATCAGCGACGCCACAAAAATAGTGGGCCTAACAGAATCTGACGGTTGGGTG
Organism: Geukensia demissa; assembly: GCA_034783895.1. Lineage (NCBI taxonomy): Eukaryota > Metazoa > Mollusca > Bivalvia > Mytilida > Mytilidae > Geukensia > Geukensia demissa. The sequence goes on along the minus strand of JARWCS010342651.1, from coordinate 11,081 downwards.
AGATAGAAAAAAATCTCAGAACTAAAACAATCCGGATTGCTTTGTTCAATGAGTCAGGAATTGTCTTTGTTTTATGAATTTCAAAGAGGAATTTGACCTGAAATCTGGCAAAAATCAATGAAATAACATATAATTATCACAAAGTATTATGCTGTGTGAGCGCTGAGTGGTTATGTCCTGTCAAATACATGTATACTTAAAATACTTAAGACTATTTATCAATTTGAATCATTGACAATTGTGTCAATATTGCATCTGACTATTAAGAAAAGATGAAATTTATCGAAACAAATTCATTTAGGCATTAATTTAAACTTAAGATTAACAGTCTGTAGTCGTGTGATAAAAAACAGCATCTGCTCTATCAGCCCTACCTTTGGTGTGGCCCTTATATCCAAAGTCCAGAAATAAAAACGTACTTTAAACTTGCATAGAAAATGCCATAAAATATGGAACTTTATTTTCATATCGTTACTCAGAATAGGTCCATTGAATGTAAACAGACACATTTGTAGAAATATTGTAACTTTAAGAATGAAAGCTTAAGATTGGAAGGTTGACATACTTCCGTTTGTCGTTAACACTAGTCATAATCTACAAATATTGTCTATTTTTAAGAAGTATCCCCAGAGCCCTAACTGTTAAACAAAGTGTGGCTATTGCAGCTCTCTTGACTGGTAAGTTTGAATGTTTGATAAAATTCTAAGAAACAACCATTCCAATTAAGTTTGGTTTTAGTTGTCTAAGCAGTTACAGACAAAGATCACTGTAAGGTGTATTTCCCATAAGGTCCAATTTTGTTGCCATCTTGGTCGGTCGGATAAAATTATGAACGAGGTCCATCTCTAGACCGCGCTATTAAAATTTGGTTCCAAATGGCTAAGACGATTTTAAACTATTTTACTTTGAAAAATGTTGCGGACGACAGACGACAGACAACGATGGTGGATGATAAGTCATTTTAATAGCTCACCTAGACCAGTGGTCAGGTTGAGCTAAATACATTAAATGCTCAAATTTAGTTACTTCTATTTTCTTTTCATTACAATTTTTTTAAATTCTGATGTTTTCTTTACGTCCAGTTTTAGTGGGGCTCATTTTGAATCGTCTCCAAATAGCATTAATCTCCTTATAATTGCAGTAAAAAATTCATTGGATTTGCCGTGACATGATTCCGGTAAAAAACATCAATGAATTCTACACAGTTAACATAATAGCAATCAAGCTTCAACTGCTGTGAAATTTACTGAAAAAAGACGCAATCATACAATTTTTTTATTTTTCAAAGATTTTTTTAAAAAGTGTTTTTCGTTCTGTCTGTTATTTTTGAAATATGTAAAATCTAAATGATACAGTTTCTAAAAATGACCAATATCTTTGCAGGTATTAAGAAAAGCTCAAAAGACCAATCATAAGCCCTTAGTGGAATACTTATATACGACGGAACAAAAAGCCAAAACGGAACTCAATGAACAGAGGCTCGGATATAACGAACAATTTTACAAAATATGCTAGTCCGAAGACGGTGCACTGGGGACTAGATAAAGCCAAAGGTGAACCACAACACGCAATGAAAAAAAAAAAAAAACGATTACGAACAACAGAAACCAGTGCAAAACTGATCAAGATTATGTGGTCCAAAGGGATAAGTTTTCACAATTACACACGAGTATTTGTTTTTCTAAATGCTGGTTTAGTTTATTGCTTTATTTTAATTTTGTTCCATCTGTCTTTATTAACCAGTGATGTTTTTTGTGCTTTACTTGCCGTTTTTTCCTGTTTTGCTGTCTTGAAATCCTTATTGGTTTTAAGCCAAATTTTATTATTCCTAAAGACAAAAATAAATGTTACAGGGTTGATACATTTTTTTTTAATGTCTGTTATGCAGATAAATGTGCGTTGGTTAAGGAATTGAATGTTGCTTTTATCAAAAAGTGCACTTTTTAAAAGTGATACTTAAATATTTTTTATAAGTAGTTAGTCTTTAGTTTCTACTGCTTAATCTAGACGGAACATATTTTAAAATTCGTTTCAAGTTACGTAATAACACCCAGAATTTGTCAAGTGCACAAAAGGTTAATTTCCTCATTTATGTACTCATACAAGATCTTATGAATTCAAAAAGTACCCTAAGTTTTGGGATATTTTTTAACAGGGGACTTCAGATTTAATTACTGTCTGTAGGAAAAAAAAATAGAAAATCAGACCCTAGTCCGTTAATCTGTTAAATCGTTTAAAGTTTTCCCTTCTGACACCAAGACAAAGAAATAAAAAATTGTGTGAATCATATACGAATTCTCTTCTCCAATACGATAGCGCAAATGGGTTAATTAGATATGGGTGTTTTAAAACAAAAACTCGACTGTAGGTAACGTATATACTAAGTACCATCTTTAAGCCATCAAACAACATGGCAGAGGGTAATGCTGACCAAATGATTAAGGCCCCTTATACTGGGTTGCAGTTATAGGCATATGGAGATTTTATAAAATGTAAAGCTGTTGTGTCTTATTCAAACATTTTTCAATGGTTTTATTGATACTTATGCCACGTTAGTATAAAAGTGCGAATTATGTATAATCAGGTGCAAAATTAGCTAACTTTTTCTTGAACCTCCTTTAAATCTTTCTTTAAAAATTTCCAACTTAACGAGTGTACTGCGGAAAATGGTACCAAGCCTATCTCATTAAGAACACTTAGTCCGAAAGTTTTCGACCACAAAAACTTACTTACTTCTTTTAACTGCATTTGTTGTTGGTTTTCAGTATCGATCTCAAGTGTTAAATGCATATTAAATGATTTTTTATCGTTTGTTTGAATACCAGTGTAAGAGGTTAGGGGGGTTGAGCGCTCACGAACTGGTTCAATATCGCCATCTAATATTTTGCCTGTCCCAAGCCAAAAACCTGTAGTCCAATTGTTGTCGTTGCTTAAATAGTCATCTACTGTTATTTGTTCACCATTGTTTCAGTAGATTAAGCCGATTGTCTGTTTTGTGAATAGTTTGACATTTTGTATTTTGGGGGCGTTTACAGCTCCCGTTATGGTATGGACCCCGGTTTATTACTGAAGGCTGTAAAGGAACCTATAGAAGTTTAATTTTGACTGTTATTTGTGAATTGCTGTCTTATGGACGATCATGTCACATTTTCTATTTTTATATTAACTGCAAAGCGAGATTGGTTTTACAGCGTACTTTAATCGTAGGGGCGTAGTAGTGATTGTTTGAATGCGTATATATACTAAACATTTAATGATCACAATAACATTTTTGACCAACAGTATGCAGATTAGTACAGTAATCAATGCTTTAGTCTTAATCCATTGAAGCAAATGATTTGGTGGGATTTTCTCTTATGGTGTATCGTCTATTCTATAAAGACTTTTTTGTTAGTCTTCATCTCAAATAACAACACAACCCTCAACAAGGAAGAAGAATGATCACCTCTTTATGTGTTCAATAAAGCCTTAAATAATCCTTAAATAATGGACAATGGCTCACACACTCACTCTTCCCTGTGTTTTCACAAAACCACATGCACTTACTATGTTTGTTTAATCCATAGGAAAGGGACATAGGCTCATATTTCTCCATGCGTTCATTAACACCTTAACGTAAGGCCAGTGTTACCACTAACTCATCGTGTTCAATTAGCCTTCACCTAAAATCTAGGTCTTGTAACGTTTTGATAACCAGCCACAGACTTTCACTTAAGAAACACGACAAGTGCCATTCGTGGAGAAGGAGTCGCTTACCCATTTACTTTAATAAATTCGCGCTTACTTAAATTATATACTCTTGCTTATAAATATGGACTATTTGTATGTTCGACCTTACATTATAAATAGGTAGGGCTAGACTATGTCAAGCAAAATTCTTATAAGGAAATTACCGATAATGTTTGCAGGATGGTATAAGAGGATAGTTAAATAATAATATTGGATGAAATAGAACATTTGAAAGGATTGTATCCGGAATACAAAATTAGCATTTTTTCACGAAAATGTGGGTTTCAGAACTCATAAAACTAGCCATCTGACAAAAATCTTAAATCGGACACTTTTGTAGCTCGAAGTAAAAAATTAATGAGATTTGCGTAAAGATTTCTTGCATTCTGACTCATAGTTTCTGCATGCCAGTCTCCAAAGTCTTATTTTTCGTTTTCTTTTTATCTTTTTTAAACATGGTCTTCCTTTCTTACGATTTTTGTAGGCCCTTTGGTATCTTTGAATTGTTCTTTACAGTTCTCTATGTGGCCAAAATGCTGTCACATGGAGCAAAGACTCCCTCTTTTCTGCGTTTAAATAAAGCTTTTAACAAGGAGCAACTTTTCGCACCGTTAGAGGAGTTGATGAATATGTAAAATTCCCATGGTATAAATGATAAACCGACTCCAGTCACCCAGGACCTATGAAATGGTGAAAAGTTGACGGCGGCGACAACGGCGGATGAAAAGTAATAGGACAAGCTTACATGTCTCTTTGGGAAAGGTGAGGTAAAATGAATTAATGGTCACTCTTCTCTATGTGTTCAATAAAATCATTTCTCTGTGTAATCAATTAAGCCCTTACCATGGGATAAAAGCGTATAACTCTCAAAGAGAACTATGTGCACAAGCTTACACTTCTCTTTGTGTGTTCAATATGGTCTTCCGAAAGGAGCCAATGTGAACACATGTCTGTATGTTCAAATAAGTCTTCAACTAGTAGCAAAAACTGAAGCCTCTCTAAACCAATACATGTATTCTCAATAAAAATAAACAAAGGCTCATGCTTCTATGCGTGCTCGATACAGCTTTCAACAAGAAGCAAATGCTCACTTTTCTAACTTTGTTCTATTAAACCTTAAACATTGTGCAAAACGCACACTTTCAATGAGTTTAAAAACAGCTTCAGCAAGAAGCAAATGATTATATTTCTACGTAAACGATAAGCAAAGTATCACACACATTTATGTGATCAATAAAGCCTTCATTCATCAGCCGATAATCACAAACTGTGTAATAAAGTAGCAAATGCTTACCCGTCTTGAGTTCACAAAATTTCTCAACATAAAAAATGTCACACCTTTTCTAAATGAAACAAACAAAAATAGTGGAAACTGTCGTTCTTTGCCAGACATTTACATCGTTTGTTGAACATTTAATATGATTTTCCTGGAACACTTTTGTCGCTGGCTTGCAATTACTATTCAGCCATGATATAACTAAGAATACTTATCAACGGTGTCAAAAGGAATTCGAAGATACCAAAGGGGCAGACAGAAATCGTTTAAGTCGGAAGACAAACAAGACCATGTGTGTCAAATCTTATAAAATAGAAGGTCCACTATATCAACCTGAGAAAGACTGGTTGAATTGCATCAAAGACTTAGGCAGGAATATCAGATAGCAGACAAATGTCCCTATGATAACACTGAAAACAGTTTCAGTATCGAAACCCCCAAAAATTTATTTGATAGAAAAAATAAAAAGAGGTTCACAACATCACTTTCTGTCAAACAATCTTTTCTTAATTCCATTAAGGAGAAGTAGTGGATAACAGGGGACTGTTCCCAAGATAGCATTGGAAACCCTGTTTAAGTATTAGAAGCCCAATTTGAAAATCAATTTGATAAAAAAAAAAGTAAAAGGTGCACAACTACTTCACATCCTTTGGTTGAAATACAAGTTAAGCCATGTTAAATGGATATGGTAATTTTTTATATTATATATGTACATTTCAAAGAGTAACCCCCATGAATATCATTAGAACAAAAAGAGGAAGAGAAAAAAGCCTATGGGCCAAACAAAAGTGGCAATCACCTTGACACCAACAAGATGGATACACAACCATCTCAGTCTAGAAAATCGCTGTATTGGCCAAATGCTCTTGAAAAACGAATGAGCTGGGCGCCATACGACAGGGCAACTGGAATGTTTATGCCAATAAACGGGAAGTTGGGTATTGGAAATTTGAAATCACGTTTGTAATTAAGTTTTGTGTGAAGCCTTCCTTCATTGTCCAATTCTAGATGAAGGTCAAGGTATGAGACAAACTTGGGAATGTCTGTTGTTTCTCTATTTTCAAGCTCATTTGGGTAGATGAGGTGAAGATAATGACCTAATCGTGCATTGTTCAGTGAGGGAACACCATCTTCATAACGGAAGCTCAAAGTACAGGTTAGGGTTATATCTCTTTTGTCCTTTTCTTATGTGACAGCTTGTGAATAACGTCTGCCTCAAACGAGTAAAAAACAGTTCAGCGATGAGAAGAGCACAATTAATGCCCATAGGAATGCCGATCGTCTGCTGGAAAACTCGTCAACCAAACTGAACAAAATTGTTGTCAATTAGGAAATCTAACATTTTTTGTAATATCCTCCTCTATATATATTTTTTAATTTTATGTTCCGTTGAACAAAGTATGTTTTGGTTCTACCGACAAAGATGTACTTGTATCGTCTTTTCCCGTTCTTTCTGAGAAAGAAACTATGAACCAGGTCTTTTAGTCTTGATTTGAGAAGTGTGTGTGGCATTGCTGTAATAAGTTTCGAAGAGTGAAATGTTTTGATGCTGTTACAAAAGGAAATAGATCCTGAATTTAAACATTCCATCAGGTCTTCGGATTTCTTTAGTGTCCACATCTAATTTATGCCACTTCTTGCCCACTTCTTGCATAGTTTGTGTCGCAGTATTTCTTGGGGTCTGTCTTGATAGTAGTAACAATTTATGTATTTTTTATGAACTCACCCTGGTTTTTGTAGGGTTCATGTTACTCCAGCTTTAGTTTTCAGTGTAGTGTTGTGTGTTCTATATGTTTGTCTTTCGTTTCATTTTGTTGGCCACGGTCTTGTCTGTCTTCCGACTTAATGATTCTGTCTGCCCCTTTGGTATCTTCGAATTCCTTTTACTTACTTTGAATATTATTCAAATTGAATGATTGCCCTTTAGATTTACATATATATATATATATATATGTGAATGAATATGATGTAATATCACACATTCTAAAATCAATACTGAACAAGTGTGCGTAATTACGTTGCACAGGTGGAAAAAGAAAAAAAACAAACATTTTTTTAAAATAAATTGAAATTTTTAACTAAAGCACTTACCTTACTTAGTGTTTTTAATTTCCTGCTTTAATGGATTTACCGGAATTTTTAATCTGTAAACAAAGAACGCATTTGTCAACACTTCAATAATATGTCATATGAAATGTTTCTTAACACCACTGGTTAATTCAATTGTTTTAAGTCACAGCTTTTATTTTTAAAGGAAACAGGTGCTTCATTTGCATAATCGTTAATTATTTGTTTCCATATTCCACATTCACTCAAGCCTGTCACCTTAAGTTGCGAAATTATTATCCACATTTATTTATTGTCAAACTACATAACTTAGTTATTTTGTTTTGTTCGGCGTTAAAAGAGCTAAAGTTTTGTAACGCGAGTACATTGCAATTTTATCTCTTTTGACACAATGTAAAGGGTTTCCTCAAGCATAAAAAACGAACACAACCGTGATTAATTGTGGGACTGTACAAACTTTAAATATGCTATTACAAGTCTATAAACTCGGGGTAAGTCAAGGTTGCAATGTGTGTTTATTTTGAACAGATAATTTGATAAAAACTACCCTACCTGTATTTTCCTATGATAGTGTTTAAATGCTCAACTGGAAAAAACATATTTAAGGAAATAAAACTGGAAACCCCAGATAAAATTATATCGCTTGATCTATCATATTAACCAATTACTATTACACAAGATTTTAAAGTTTTTTTAAAGTAAAGTGTAGATAGAAAATAGAGATAAAAAAAGAGAACTGAAAATATAAACGTTTTTTGAAAGGTGTAGAAGGTCCAAGTCAGAGAAAAACCAAAGGGATTACCTAGAGTAGACCAGAAGAAAGTCGTAGTCAACAAAAAAAAGAAGACAAAGACGGAAAACACAGAAAGGATAAAAAAATGAACATATACTTAAACAATATGGACCTAACTCGATAATGATTCAGTTACAGATTTGACCACGTGTAAGAAAAATCGATTGTCATAAGAGACGAAATGCGCAGTTAAATAAACTATGCACTTTATGGTTAAACATAACAAAAACTGGATAAATCAGATGGAAAGAACCCATTTGAACGAGATACTCGTACAATGAATTGGAAAGCAGAAGAAAACCAATGAGTCAACCAAGGCAAACAAATCTACTGACAGGCAAAACCAGGAAAAATCGGAAAAAGACAAATTATGAGGTAGACACATAAAGGTTCACCATTAATCATGCCCATGTGACATAAAAATTTCAAAGTCAAAGGATAGGTCATTTTTACCTAAAACCTTGAGATCACTTAAACTCAGAAACTGTAAGAAGTGGTTGATAAAATGTAATGAGGAAAATGTTCAGTTTTACAAGACAGAATTTTAGTACATTTGGAGACAAATGATTCAATTTTTTTATGAGTTATCTCACTTTTAAAATTGAAACTTCTCCTAAAATGATTTTGCTCAAATCGTAAGTCGTAGACACATGAATTCATTTGGAAATAATTGAACAATATAACATACCAAAAAATGATAACTCAAAGGTCTGGGGAAGGATAACAGTGATCTAAATGGTGTTGTATGAAAATAATTTGTGTAATAAAGATGTGATTTAAAACAATATTTGAATAAATGCAGTAAAACCTGTCCAAACTGAACCACTTTGTGAAGAATTTGTTTGGATCAGAAGAGTGTTCGATTTAACAAAACTATTCCTCAATTAGTTGCAGGACATCAAGACCCCAAAGACACTAAATTCTCATTGAAAAATATGATATAATCATAAGAACCCTAAAAATACAATTTAAAAAACTCAAATTTCATATTTTGATACATGGAGTAAAAATTTTTTGGTATTTAAAGAGAATGAAAAGTCCTAAGCAACCCTTTATTTTCAAACGCTATGATTTGAAAAGAAATCTTCTTTACACCAAAAACTGATATTTTCATCTTGAAAAACATGCACCACTAATTATTGGGATTTTGTTAAAACCATCCTCAAGAGGGACCGACATTTGATCTCTGAACAAATGACATATATATTTTTAGCTATTCTTCACACGGACTTCGCTCCATCGTATAAATCATGACCGGAATATCTTTTCGGTAGACAAATATTATCTTCTTTAAAACGTTCTGCTGTATTAACACATCCTGTGTTATGGAATGATTGAAAATCATAATTTTTTTTGTCTAAAACGATACGTAGGTACAAATATTTGTTGAAGGAGAGGGACAAGTTACTTCGTAATTTTTCACTTTTCTAACAAAAAAACTCTAATATGACATATGCAGAATGAATGATTTTTTACGTTTGGCTGTCGTGTGTTTCAAAAGACTATTTGGGAACCAGCTGCGATCAATTTTTTGACGATTTATTCCTTTTTAGCTCATCTGGAAAAATGCCATTTTGAGCTTTTGTCATCAATTGGCGTCCGTAAATTTTTACTATTTTTCTTCTCTTCTGAAACCACCAGGCCTAATGGAATCAAACTTTACACGTTTCGTCATGATGGGAATGCAAACATGGTTGCCGCGGACAATTCTTGTTTGTGATTTGCTTAACTTAAAAAGTCTTCCACTTTTGCTAGGCAAAATGAAACCGAACTTGACAGGAAGGATTCATGTAAAGTCCTTTACAATCTTTGATGGGTTCCTATCTGACTTCAAACATGGCTGATTTTTCTGATTGGCTATTTTTTATTTTTTCTGAAACCACAAGGCCAAATGAAATTAAACTTTACAGGATTAATCTATGGGAAGTTCTCGACAAACCGGCGTTTCATTCCGATATGACTACAAACATGGATGCCACATTCAATTCTTTTTTTATTGTATAATTAAAAAAAATTTCTTCTGAAATCAAAAGGCCAAATGGAATCAAAGTTTACAGTTTAAAGTTTAAAATCTGATTTCAATGATCCAATACGCAGATGTTTAAAAAAAGGAAGACATCGTCCCCGAAAGAAACAATGCCTGCTTTGTAAAACGCCACACTATATACCACATATATACTACGAAGACTATACTACTACACTTTTGATCTCTTACATGGGTATTCTTCGCCGGACTTATCAAATTTCAATAACTATGATGAATTTTGAAATGCTTCATGTACATTTCAATGAGTAACATCTCATCAGTAGCATTAAACCAAAACATAGAAAAGCCAGATCCAATCATTGTAAAATGAAGAACTCATATCAAAACAAACCGACATAGACAGCCAATCCAGCGGGTAGGACAAGTGCAATACAAGGAAAGAAGCATCCTCCGTTATTTCAGGCATTTAGAAGTTAAATTATTCCTGGACATTTTTTGTAACATATTACGTGATCAAATTCATGCCAGACAATTCTGACAACTGGGCTGGCAAATAACCTCGGGGATCTCTGGTCCATCAGTAGATGCATTGACCCAGTGATTTTTAACTACGTGTTAACAAAGTTCAATAAATATATTGAACTTTGATAAAAAAAATATGTTTAAAAGAAAGAATATGGAATATATGCCAGAAATGCACCATCCACATCATTTCTGGATTGTGCACTGCATAAAGCATAATAAGTTGATGCCCATAGTTCACTAGATTTCGGAGGGACACGAAATTAAGAAAAAATGCCTTGCAATTCTTTCTTTATCAAACAGATTGTGGACAAAATAGAAAGACAACAATTGAAAATGCCTAAATTTCATTGCAAACAAAGCGCTTTTCTGAATTACCCATCATCAGGTACGCTAAGGACGAAATATTGGAAAACAGGGGATAACTTTAAATAAAATTTTGAAATATAACATCACGTTTTTACACAAATGAAGAAAAGAATTTCCCTAGAATACGAATAAATCATTTACAGGTAAACGTAATAACAAAATAAGTTTTACTTTCCTTTTTTTTTGGCTGCCAATAATACAGTTTCATTAAAACGCATACCTCCAGTACATTTTTTTATTGAAATGAAAGGGTCTTTTAAATTGTTTTATTACCTAATAGTATATGAATTACCTATCTATTTAATATAATTTAGTTTTAACCCTAATTTTACTTTTTT
>JARWCS010342640.1:0-11473 GCA_034783895.1 Geukensia demissa | reverse complement strand
AATGTACTTATGATTTGTTTTATCGAAACACCATTCAATCAAATATGAGAATTTCTGTTTAATAAGATAATGTGGAAATGTAGTATAAAGAGTAGAGAAATCATAACTATTAACATTTCAAAAGGTTTTTTAAAAGCCTGTAGTTTATCCAAAATATCAGGCGAATTTTTTACACTCCAAAAATAGTATATACCATATTTAGTCGTGAAAAGAATAAAACAAATAAATGTTAGATCAAAAAAGGAAATTTAAAATTTTTGTACCTTATTTGGTTTGATCCTAAAAAATCTGTCTGTTATATAAAAAATGCCAACATTTAATTTTAAAGGACAGTCTGACTAAATCTTGACCTAAGTTTTTTCAAACAAATTCAATGTAAACTAAAGTAATTAGTCATTTTCAATTGATGAGTTTTTTTTTCTCTTGTTACAATGCCAATATATGAACATATGACATTAGGTGCCTTGGGGGCAAATTCTGTAACATTTTATGGACTGTTACATAAACAATATGTCTTTGACACTGACAAGTAAATTATTGTCCTTATTTCTTACATTAAATGCATTTAAGGTGAACTCGCGGTTAAATTAGAATAGTTGTTAATTTCAAATTGGTGCGATCAACAAAATAAAGTTATTGAAACCAAATTACACGTATTTTTACTTTATTAATAATTGTGATAAAGCATTTTAAAACATTTTCTTGTTGTGACTTAAAATTGTCAGAAATTGTGAAGTTTGCTGTATGTATTTCTGCAAATAATAACATCAAAACATTTGGAATGGCAGAAAGGAAAATGTTGGACTATTTTGTGTGAAGTGACATAAAACTCCCATTTTTTAATTTGTTACCAGCAACATATAACAGAAGATTTGAAAGAATTGTTGATGAAAGTTAATTCAACATATAAAAAGGGAACAAAATAAAAGTGAAAAATGTATTTGTTATTTTTTTAATCATTTCCACCCACAAAATAATTTTTTCCTTGTCATTACATAAATCACAAGTCTTTAACAGGTTTGTGGAATAAATTAATTGTGAAAAAATCAAATATATGGAGTTGCAGAAAGGAAAAGGTTGCACCATTTTGTGAACTGTAGCACTGAAAGATGATTTGAATGTATTTTTGGTCTGAGCTTATTAAAGATTTGAAAAACATGTAAAAAAGATATATTAAGATATTTGTTCATTTTGATCCATTGCAGCCTACCAAAATGAGTATTTTTTGTCATTTTATCAAATTTATCAAATGTTTTACAAGTTTGTGGTATGAATTTCTGCAAATAATAAAATAAATACATTCGGATTGGCAAAAAGGAAAATTGTGTACCATTTTGTGGACAACAGCATAGTTTTATTGTATTGATACCGGCAAAATTAAAAAAAAAAGATTTGAAAAGTTTGTTCTAAGTAAAATTCAAAATATGAAAAAGGAACAAAATAAAAGTGAAATTTTATTTTTCGTTTTGAACCATCGCGGCCCACACAATTTTTTCATTTTCTTTTACTTGAAATTTATCAAATCTTTAACAAATTTGTGATATAAATTACTACATTTGCCTTTTAACTACTCAATATGTTTGATTTTGTTTATAGAATATGGAAAGCCGTTGTGGAATTTTTTCCCTATTTATTGATATCAATCAACCATTTATTGATATCAATAAATCATTTGTTAATATCCATTATTCATTTATTAATGTCAATAAATCGGACGAATTATTGATATCCATAAATGATACATGGATAACAATAAATGATTTATTGATATCAATAAATGATTTATTGATATCATTTAATCAACGTTATATTGATATCAATAATTCTAATATCCATTAATATGTTCTAGGTCCCTCAGATGTTTATGTGTCAGTGAGAAGCTTCTTGATTGGATCAGAACTAAAACCAAACTTCACTTGAGGTCGTTTGCGTTCCGCAACTTCTTCACAATTAAATGATTGAAATTATTTGTAACGAAAACTATAACATGATATAAGGTACAGATTTTTTTTATCAAATTGAAAATTATTGTACGGTTTTTTGTGTTGTTGCGATCGTAATTCAGTTAAATTTTTATAAGGTTATACCAGTCGGTAATATTTTCTTCATTGTGTTTAAAAGTTTGATTTGTAATAATCATAATGATAATCTTTACCCCGGTTGCCCTCGGTGGCAACATTTTTTTAATTCATAAAGTTGTGAATTAAAAAATTCTCAGAATGTTTTTTTCAAATGAGCAATTGAAAAATTTTAATTATTATAATAATAAACCGTAATATTTATAAAAAAAGAATATTATGATAATAATATTACTTTAATCAAGTTACAAAATGTGTTAAAAATGTTTATTAAAATATGCTTTATAATAATCTTCATTGACAGGAAATAAACTTCTGGAAAGGAAGTGAAAGTTGAAGCCACTAATAAATCTTTTAATTGCACCTATCGTTATTGTTTTAGTTAATAAACAAGTGTCATTTGCCGTAATTTTTACACCTAATGAGAAGGTTTACTTGTAAATGGTAATAAGTTACTATATGAAGAAAAGAAAAAAGAAAACACCCAAAATGTCATATTGTTCCGATTTCAAAAAAAGTCAGAAACTGTGTGCATTCTTTAAAGATATGTTTTTATTTTGCATAAGTTATGATTTACCAAGCACAGGAATGTATATATTTTGTATATGTCCCAGTCAGCATATGTATTTCTTACTTTCTTTTGTGAATGTAACGTTTTGTTTCACGTGGAAAACGCTTTAAATAAGAACGAAATGCATAATGATGAAAACCATAGACATATATCTTAGACGATCTGATATCATTTTAGGCATGACATGAAATATAAGAAAAAGCTTAGTTTTGTCAATAAAAAGTATATTATCTTTCATTAACAAAAACCATCAAACAACCGACAGAGACGTTATCTTTTCGGTCTTGTAACAATAAGCTGACATGTAACTTTATGATTTATTTTTTTACCGGTTATAAACTTTCAAAAGGGGTGGGACAAATAGTGTATCCGGAAATCAACCTCTCCTGTTTTTGCCGATTTAGTAATTTTTCTGTAAATGTCATACATCCTGTCATGCGATTCTGGATTTATTGATATCAATAAATGGTGCTATTAATTGATATCAATAAATGAATTATTGATATCAATAAACGGCTGCATTTATTGATATTCATAAATGAATTATGGATATCAATGAATGAATTATGGATATTTAAAAATCCTTCTGATTTATTGATATCAATAAATTATTTATTGATATCAATAAATCATTTTTGGATAAACATAAACCATTTTTTATTATTCATCATTCAAAATGGAATAATGGATATCAATAAATGCTGATTTATTGATATCAAAAAATGTTTATTGATATCAATAAATCGATTTATTGATATAAATAAATGAATAATTGATATTAATAAATAGGGAATAAATTCCACAACGGCTTTTTATATACATTGTACTATCAACAAAATCAAATATATTGAGTGGTAAAAAGGCAAATGTTGTACCATTTTGTGGACTACAGTATATTTTTTTTTATATTGATAAGTGGCACACATAAAAGACGATTTGAATGTTTTGTTGGCCTGACAAATTTCAACATACGAAAAAGCAGCAAAATAAAAGACTAATTTAGATATTTGTTCAATTTGAATCACTGCAGCCTACTAAAATAAGTATTTTATCTTGTCGTTACATCACATTTATCAAACGTGGTATGAAACATTTTGAATAGTACAAACGCAAATTTCGTCTGTTTTAATGGACAATTTATAACAGATCTGGTGACTTATTCAAAAAGCACTCGTTACGTTAATAAAGTCTTACACTTGCTTTGTGAAAATGTTGCCTGTCTTTTATTTTTATATGAGAAGTTCACGCCTGGCAAATTCAAACTTAAATTTTTTTGGTTAATTTCGTAAAATCAAATACATAAAATGTATAAGGAATTCGAAGATACCAAACGTGCAGACAAAAATCGTTAACTCAGAAGACAGACAAGAGCGTGGCCAACAAAATGAAACGAAAGACAAACAGAACACACAACACTACACTGAAAACTAAAGCTGGAGTCCTACTAACACCAGGGTGAGTTCAGGTGCTCAGTTAGTTAATGTCTCTGGTACAATTGCGGTCAATACAAACACAGACATAAAGAAGATAATTCAATATAATCTGCTAAATTTAGATTGATTTTTTACGTGTTGAAACTTAATTTTTGAAGCATTTACAAGTTTATGTTGTGGATTAATGCAAAAAAAAAACAACAGAGGATAATAAGGACATATGAAATAAACAACAATTTAATTTGAACTGTTTTTATTTAAGATTACAATAAGATTTTGAAAATTTATTGACTTATAAATTATTCAACCATTTGCATTTGAATGCTAATAAACAAAGATTTTAGGTCTTGCTTTATTTATTCTATAGTTTGAACAAAAACAAAAATAAACGATTAACAAATGCAACGAACAAATTTTAATTGGTTCCCGAGCGGTATGCAATCGTTCAATCGAGTATTGTGCACAGTTAGGTTAACCGTTTTAATCGTTCTAACTAGCAATTTAACAGAGAATAGAAAGCTTTTATATAACTTTCTCAGCTTGCTATTCTATTTGCAAGTCTGTTCTGACTTAAAATTAAAAATTGCTCACATCCCCTGTAATATTGTATCATTGTCGGCTAAGATTACAGAAGGCATGAAATGATTGCGTTATACAATTTGTAACAGTACTAGATTTCGGGATATATATTGTGTAAATGAGTAAGTAAGTTAAACCCCATTTTTATCCCAAATGTTAGATTTTGAAACATAATAAGTTATTGTGAAAATGATTATAAATAATCTCCTTTTAATAATTCATTAGTTATTCGTATATGCTTTTTGTCATATCGACAGAATGGCAGGGTATATTTCACTATTTCAACAAGAATTTAACATTTTCGACAAAAGTAGGAAATTTTGGAAGTATTTTCTTGAAAATAGGTAAACGTCACAAAGCTATTTCAACCAACCATTTGTACTTTATAGATGATTTGGTGCGATCTATATTATAATTGGCAAACTGTATCAAATGTTGTATGAAATTTAATTATTTCTTAGTATTTTCCTATTCATAAAAATTTCTAGGTACCATGAGACCGTTGTAGAATCAGTAAAATTAACATTATGTTGGATTGTCTTTTTATAGACATTATGCATACAAAAATATTAAATGATTGATATAAGCCAAATCCTTGGGCCAAAAAACACTTGCAAAGTTATGCCTGCCTTAATTTTTTAAGTTCACATTGCTCTATGAATTGTTTCATATATTTTTTACCGTCTTTTTCATTATGCTTATCATTCTGGTAATATATGAAAACAGAATTCTTTATAGTATATACAATCAACAAAGATCATGATTTTTAACAAATAAATGCTTTGCATGGTACATTTGTGTTACAAACAAGAAAAAATGCATTTTATCTATGACATCTAGACATGAACGGAAAGTTTACAATAAGAGAATCATCTCTCTTGTCGTAAAGTTTTGTTCTTAATCCCCACTTAGTGTCGATTTCTAGTTGTAAGTCAAGGTATGAAGCAGACCTTTCTGTTTCTCTAGTATCCTTGGTTTCAATTTTAATTGGATAAATGCGGTCAACATAGTCACCAAATTATCCAGTAAAAGAGCATCATCTATATAAAGCAGAACGTGATACCAAAAGGTTGATCCAAATTTTTCTCTTTTCTCTGCAGAGGGCTCTGTATGAAGTCAGCTTAGGAATAAATTTGGGAGAAGGGGTCCACATTTGGTCGCCACTGCACGGCCGACAGGTATTACAAAAGTGTTGTCCATCAAGAAATCTAGCATTCTGCAAATGGTATCTTCAAAGTACTTTTTATTAGAATCAGAGTGGTACATAACAAAATTAGGTTTCCCTTCCTAGAACTAAATATTTGTACCTGCGTTTGCCATCTTTTAACAACACAAACCAAAGCTTTTAATTTGTCTTTAAGTTTTAAATGTGGAAAAATGATATTTAAGGTTGAAAAATCAAATGTTTTGACGCTACTGCAAGAGGAAATGGATCTTAATTTGAGGCATTCCAACAGATCTATTGGTTTTAGAGTCCACATTTGATTCATCCACCTTCTAGAATGGCTTATTTCACAGTAACTCTGGAGCCCGTTTTTTACTGCTGATAAAATGATGTAAGTAACTTGGAAAGAGGTTTTGTGGAGCATTTGGCAGATCATGCATTGTAACGTTGTTTTTAGGCAATTATGTAGCTTTGGAATTCAGTAAAGTGGAGAAAGATCAAGTTCTCCCTTCTTAATTAAAATTCCAAAAGATGAAAAAACCATTTAAGGATTTCTTCTTTTGTAAGTGTCTTCGATGTATATGTAGGGTTGCCAAATGGACAAATTGATTCCTCTATCAAATTAAGCTATGTTAATCAAAAAGTGCATTTAAGTGTACTTATGACATTATTTAACATATGTTTACTTTTAAATACATACCATTGTGTCTTATTGTGAAGTCCATTCACAGTATAGAAAACCTTGAAAGATAAGATAATATTTGCCATTAATCTGGTACAGTATTGACATGAAACTCGTTAATAAGGTTATTGCATAATTTATTTAGATACATACATGCTAAGACCCTAAATATCTCTAACATACTTTTTGCAACCTTATTTATTGCAATATTTGTTGTTATTACGGGTTATTTTTCGAGATCTAATGAGTACATCCCCGAAAATGTGTTCAGAACAATAAGGGTCGCAACGCTACCGTTTGGGAAGTAGTAATAATTATATTTATACATTAAGGAAAAATACAAATCATAATTGATATCTGAGATGAATCATTAGTTTTTTTTAATATGGCTTTGTAAGAATTGACATACTTTGCAGTAATAAGGAAATAATTAATATTATTAATACATTAAAATTATTTATTTATCTTATTAGATCAGTCTTCCGATTTCACATGCATTTTATTGAAATGCGATAAAACTTTGTAATTGGTAAGAAAAAATATACACAGAATACTTAAACTTTTCATATCTGGGATATAATTTTAAAAATGTCATCAGTCTTTAAATATGGGTTTGTGAATGCTGTCAATGTACCGATAAAACATATATATTTTTATAGGAAAAATATGGAATATATGCTGGGAAGACACTATCCACATCGTGTATACATTTATAACAAATTTTTGTCTGGATTTACCTTCATTGGACATAAATGGGAAGATCAGGCAATGCTGTTGCTTATATTTGAACGAAAGATGGGAGAAAATTACTCTCTTTTTAATATGCATTTTTTTAAATGTTGGTTATTTTACTTTGACATTAATCGTACATTTTCAAAGTTCTAAATTAATTCCAACAGTTTGTGACTTAAAATTCTACTAGAGGGGTGAACAGGTACAACGTTACACTAACGTAAAAAATTTGTAATTTTAAATGTGTGAAATCTCGTCTATTGACCAGCGAACTAACTTAACCCTGTTTTATTGTCCCCATCACTAAACAGTTGCGCTTGTCTGTAAAGTTATTTCATCATTCATAAACAGCTCTATTATTTCCCCCGGGTTTTATTCATGCCTTAAAAAGACATGGTTTTTGTATGGTTCAAAGTTTAAAAATAGAAGTTGATAACAATGACAAATCAATTCCTCTATTTATAACTATTTTTATCTCTTTTTGGTTGCTGTATTAATAATGAATACCTAGATTATATTTGCCATATACAGCTATAGAAATATGTTGTTTCATTGCCGTTTATTAATTTAATGACCTATTTTCAAACCGATTTATTAGTTACTGTAGTCTTTCACTTTGTTTCGACATATTTATTTTTTTCCTAATTAACAGAACACTACAGAAAACACTTACATGACGGATAAATAAGTACAAATAGTTCTTTTATTGGAAATCTGTTACAACTGTTATGGCCGTATATCCTGTTTACTTCATAGTTCAGTTAGATATTAATTGATTGGTAATCTTAAGATTAAAATCAGCTAACGATTCAGTAATAATGAACGTTTAACTACATAAACAGAGTTCGTATCCATTTTTTATGTTTTTTACTGATGTACAAATATGGTGTTATATGATGCGTGAAATTGGTCATGTGAAAACGTACTAGACATTCGCTTACATAGCCTTTATAGGTCACAGCATTTAATTCCTATGGACGATTCTAAATTCCCAGTTATTTTTAATAGGGGTACTCCACTTCATTATGAAGAAAAATATAAAAGCTTTTGATGCTGTTTGAAGCTCAGGTCTGTGACAAAAAGGGCTCGAAGATAGTGTTTCGTATAAAATTAATATAGTAATTTAAATTATGCGATGCCGTGATGACGGAAAGATCTTAGTGGATTAGCTTCTCATTTTTAATAAAGTTACAATCAGCCTTTATAAGGTTTTAGGCCGCTGATGAGAGGTTATTATTTGTAATGCGCATATAGCGTAGATAAATATCACTGTTAAGACAACATTGACACATATAGAAAAAGAAGATGTGGCATGATTGTCTACGAGACAGCCATCCAAAACGTGTTATTTACAAACATCTAATGGTTTCCCCTTTAAGACCTTCAATAATGGAAACATACCCAAAACCTACGGCAAGTTGTAAAAAATCCCAACGATAAAAAAGTGATGGTATCCCCATTTTACAATATATCGGGCAGATAAGTATACGAGGTAAAACAATTAACATATCATACAAACAACGACGTTAACTGAATTGCTGATTCCTGGCTTTGGACAAGTATAAAAAGTATTTGGCGGGGTTAAGCATGTTTGTAATAACTCAGACCTCTTCCTGACCTTGGACAATGATGTGACAAAACGACATAAAAACAAACTTCATTAGATTAATTTTGAAGTCGATATATATAATAAGCAGACAATAACGAATAAAACAAGAGACAAAAACATGTACAAACCTAAAAATTACTCGCAGTTTCTGACAGCTAGTTCAATTTCCAAACTCTGTTGATAATAAACCTGGTTCTCTTAAGCTAAAGCTAGGACATCAACCAAAACGTCCGGCTGGATAATGCGGAAAATATAAAACTCCTGTGATTTGCATGAATTAAGACCATAACCTCCGTTAAATCCCATTTCACTTCTACAACTTTGATCGTGTCTGAAATGTGTAGTATTCGTTTTATTGACAACATTTAAAGCCCTTCAGTACGATTATCGTAAAATATTTGTATTATAACCATAACAATGATTTGCCAAATTCAAATGGGTGAAACAAATAAACACTTTAATGATTTTAATTCATTTAATAAAAACTATCTTGTCAATTTGAAAATGACGTTTTAGAGAGTTTTTACACAATGTTCGGCGTCTGCAACTCAATGCAATAAATTATGAGGAATTATGCCGAATAAAATTATTATCAATTTTACAAACGAAATTGTGTTTTGAACATGTTGATATTTTATCATTCTTAAACAGTTTTTATAGTTTAGTATTTCACACCAGACTGTTATTTTGTTCTTTAATAAATTAACCCCACAATGTGAAAAATAACTTTGACAACTCAGCCCCTGGTCAGATAATAAAAGCCACTTACTGAATGATAAAAACTACAGAAAAGTGTCATTTTCGCCATTTTTTGAATGAATTTTGAACTCGCAAGCTTAGAACTATACTCTAAATTTGTCGAAATCAATTTAACTTACAGAAACGTAGCAATTGGTTGGGTTAATTTAAATGATTTTGGATGGAGACTTTGGCACCATATCTGATATTAACTCTAGCAAACATGTGTATTACACAGATACATAACAGGGAAATGAAGAAAGTAGATAAAGCACAGGCACGGTTAAAAGGTAAAACATAAACGAAAATGTAAATAGAAGGTTATTGAATGAGCACATAACATAAAAATCGGTGATTCTGCGCCATCAAACACCAAAAATTATCAAACATGTAGTATACATGATATCAGAAATGTACGATGTGGCAACTGTTCACGAATTGCATGAAAAATGCAAGGTGATAATTTCAGATCAAGTTTAATCCTGAAATAAGCTCAAATTTAAAAATCAGTGAAAGGAATTCGAAGATACAAAAGGGGCAGACAGAAATCGTTAAGTCGGAACACATGGCCAACAAAATGAAACGAAAGACAAATATAGAATACACAATAACAACAGAGATTTTTTTTAACCTGAGCTCTTTAAAAGTTCGGTCATGTCTTTGTTTGATTTCCGTACATTTAAGCAATGAACTTATTGTTTGTATTGAACATGCTAATATTGACCGAAAAAATTCTGCAAAATGAGTTTAAAACTACAAATGGTAGAAATCGTATTAGCAGTTAGTCAGTTGTTTATTTATTTTTCTTATAAAGTTTTTTCATAAGATAAATAAAGAAACTAAAGATTATATTTTTTTCCGTTTTGAAAGCGCAACGAATCGTTACATGATAAATAGCCCGATCACGATAGTAACATTTTGAGTTGATATTGTGATAAATTCAGTTTCACAAAATCTATCGCATCATCCTTAGTCCCTAACGTTTTTGGCATCTGTTGCAAGAACAAACTAAGATGAAAATATTTTAATATATTTTACTTTTTAAGGTTTCTTTTGTTTGTTGTTTTACACCACTGTTCCAGGCCAGGGGAGGGTTTCTCGCTTAGAAACATGTGTAACTCTGGAATATGCTTTTTTGCTTTTCTGAATACAGCAACTGGTAGTTTAGTTTGTGTTTTACTGTTTCTAGTTTTATATTGTAAGCTTAATTGGTCCATTTTTGATATAGTTAAATGGGATCACATTTTATTTTTATGTCATTTTATAGCTTGTCTGACAGCTAGCTGCCTTACGGTCTGAATTGTCAATTGGTCAGGGCCTTACAATTACCTGCATTGTGTACTGTTGTTGTGTTTGTTTTTTTGATTGCCACACTCATGTTGATAATCGTACTATTTCTGTTTTTGTATTCTATTGGCGATTGGATTTAGCTTCATTTTAATGCAGATATCGAAAAATACAAAGTATCAGGAAATTCGACCCTCAACATATTAGTTTTTCACGCAGCGCGGAACCCTTTATCACATCTATGATAAATCTGTCGAGAAGCAATGCAGCATATACCAAACAAGTGAATCTTAAGGTGGCTCGCGGCTTTTAAATTTCGCGCCCACTGCGCAGCAATATGCGCATACAAATCGTAAACAAGCCCGATGTCATAAACATAATAAAATTCTGTTTGAGGTCGAGTAGATTATTCGAAATAAGGACTTTCAAGTAAAATTATTAAAAATATACTGGAATAAAAAAATGAAGCCTAGAAATGTTTAATAAATCGATGTCATAATCAAAAAGTCCACACTTCCGGTTTTTTAAGTAAACACGATGTCCGTGACGAGGGTTTTCCACCAAAATTGTAGATATGTGGACTGCTTTGTGTAAAAACC
>JARWCS010342629.1:0-11475 GCA_034783895.1 Geukensia demissa | reverse complement strand
ATAATACAAAATAAGACCCTTTTGTGGCAAATACCTTTTGAGCCTCCCTAGTAATCCTATTCTGGAGGATATTAAAGTAATCCTTTCGAGCCGTCAATATAATATCAAAGAAGTCTACTAGGGAGAAGAATTTATATAAGTTGTTAATAACTTGTTTTCAAATCCGTTTAATTAATTCGGGATCGGTAGAGTTTTTTAACCTTAAAAAGCGCCTTCAATTTTGGTCAATATAATGTTTCATCCTTTCGAGTCTCTGCAGCTCTGACGAGGAAACATCAATTTTATTGTTCCGTGTTTGCTTGATGCTTTAACTGTTATAATTTCATGTGACTAATTCCTAAGAGAGCGTTTTCTACAAAAAATAATTGAACAAAAATTATATTTGCGTTTGGTTTAATTGATATTGAAAGTTATAACAAGTCGTCGTTAGTTTTCTGTAAAGCCAGGAATTTCTAATACTACATAAAACATTTTGGTATTATATATGGATATTTCAAGTCGTCAGACAACTGGGGTGGTGAATACCCTTGGGGATCTTAGGTCAACAGCAGCAGAGGCATCGACGAAATATTTTCAAAAGACAAAATTACCAATGTTGAATAGATATTTGGAAATTTTTGTATGCTATTTGTTAATTCAAGAAGTAACCTATAATGTGTAGCGTTATTACCGACAAATAGGAATTCAAATATCGAAACATAGCAAAAGAATCTCTCAAATCTAAGTAAACGTCGAATGATCTTTTGACCGAGAAGGTCACTACTTACATCGCCAAAATTGACCACCCTATCCAATATATTTATTGTCACGAGTTGGTTCTAATTTCAGAAAATACCACGTTCTAAGCAGGTTACAACCGCGTTGTAACAGCTCATTTTTACTGGTTTGTAACAAGGCTAAATTTTCTTACCCTAACCAACTCCGTTGCAGTCCCTGCCTTACCCGTCCCTGCTCACAGATATAGATGTTTTATTTTTTTAAGTACCACATTTGTGTTTAGATCTGGTCATCCCTGCCAGTAAGGACACAGTCCATTTTTACAGTAAATTGTGAAATATTAACTCGTTTCTTGATATTAACTTACAAATCTCTCACAAGATAACCTTATAGTTTGTAATGATTGCATTATTGATTGATGTTTATTGCCACTTAGGCATTATTTCAGTCATATCTTGGTGAACACATAAAAATATTCAGTATAATGTATCTAATATTCTGTCCCAAATGTGTTTATCTTTCGCTGGATTTGTATTTGTTTCTTATATTTCATCACTATTTAGAGATCAAAATAAACGTCGAATGCTCGTTGAGCTGAAAAGGCCACCTCTTGCAACGCGACAATTGTGCCCTCTATTCAGTCAATTTATTCTCAAAAATTGTTTACAACTTCCGGACCGCGGAATCCATCTTTCATCTGCTTTTTCTTGTCTTGTCTACATTTTCTAAAAGAAAAATTAAATGTTACTTTGTGGACAAAAAAATGAAGATCCATTAAAAAGAAAATAATTCCTTATAGTAATAAAACCTTCTTGTGAGGCAATGCATATTCACTTCCCTTAAAATAGGGCAAATGTTATATGGGAAATACCATATGTTAAAAGAAAGAATTTGAATCATCTGAGATCTGATTTTTACGGTGTTCATATCAATTCAAAATTTGTTGCAAAACCTTTGATTGTGAAGTTACGAAATTAAAAATGAAATGCATGAAACCAAATTATTTTTCACTCGTCTTTTATATATTCGAAGAACGGTTTCTATGTGCAAAACGCTTTACTTAAAACGTGTGAAAAAGAAAACGGACGGATATTTGTTAAATCATTTTTACCTTTAAATGGAAAGTAATAATTAGTTTCTGTCAAATGATCTTGTATATCAGTTCACATAGTTCATATTAAGTCCATACCAATAAAACTTATATCGCTTTAGATTAAGGCTTGAATTGATCTTTTGGTCTGAAGGTAGGACATGTTCTGGTTCTAAAATTACTGATAAGAGGTTACATTTTGACATGTACATTTAGCAAAAAATAGTTCCCAGTTTGTTCTAAGATATTATGTATTATGCAATAATAATTTCACCATTCCGAAAAACTATTTGAGGAGAAATGTAATCATCTCTAATCAACTTTTATTATTTAATATTTAAAAATTGGATGAAATGTAATAAACACTAGAGATCAATACTAAAAACAAACAACAAATAAAATTAAATATTTATTAAATAATTTCAATAATAGTGTTAAAATTTAGACGAACATTGATAAAATATACGTTTTCCAAATTATCCTTGAATCAATATCGTACACGTTACATTACAAGATAAATTATAAAATTTTCGACTAAGAAATGTGTTAAATGACGTAAAAAGTTCGTCATGCCCGTCCACGTTCACACTCACCAATCAGTAACTGGTCTACGCAAGAAATTTCAGCGAAAAATTTATTTGCAGTTTGCAGATTATGCAGTGTGAACAGATCTTATAGAATTATACCGGACTTCTACATGACGGTACACGAGACAGCACACTTAGTCACTGCAGCTTTTTTTGACTTGATAGGTCACTGTTTTGGTTATGAGCAATAAGTTTTGCAAGCCGGAAAATATTGGATCCTTTTTATTGTTCGTGTTCTCGGGATTGCCGTGTCTGTCGACTTTCCCTTTCTTTCCACTTTGTTCGCTTCCTCTCATCAGTAGCATTGGAAACAAAATATACAAAGTCCATATTGTGTTGGTTTGAAAACAATTACAAATAATAATTGGTACCCTGAAGATGACATTTGCAGAATGCTAGATTTCTTGATTGACAACATTTTTGCGATTTTTTATTGATGATGTTAAAACAGTCATTATCTGCAACCATATGGGGACCAAATGTGCTCACCTTCATGGTATTTATTCTTTTATTGACTTTGTACAATGCCTTCTTCAGAAAATAGAGAAAACGTGTCACGTTCCGCTATATAGACTATGTTCTTCAAATGAATTATTCTCAGATTTGGTGACTATATTGTCCGCATCAATCTAATTGAATCGACATAAAGGATACACAGAAACAAAACGGTCTGGTTTGTCTTTGTGATTATTGTTCTGTCACATGTACATTTTTTGGTTAGAACAATACAATTTTACGAAAACATAATTCTTTTTATTAGGGACGATATAGAGCTTTGCTCAAGGAGTGGTATTTCATCCTTGTTGTAGGCTTTATGAAGACCTCTAGATTTGTAAATTGCTATTGTCTCGTGGTTTGACTGCCTATTTTTATATTTACCCCGTATGTTTTCATTTTCATACCTCAAATCTTGACATACGGTCATAAATTGACATTTAGGGCGGGTTGAAAAAGTAAGACAGTAGTTTTTCATTGTAAGCTTTCAGCTAATGACTAGCAACATCCAGCAGCTCCTGCATACGGAAATTATATTTCACAGCTACTACGCTACTCCAGGGAATGTGATTACTATCAGGATTATATTGATAAATGATTACTCCTGCTAAAGTAAGGGCTTCTAAAGGAAATGTTAAAATCATTACTTCGGAATTTTTTCTGTAGCAATCATGATTTTATTGACCAGTACGAAATATTCATTTAAAAAATGACATGGACATCTCCCCACAGTCCTGACAACAAATCCGATTACATACCGACTGTGACTAGTGGAGAAAGAGTCTCTTAGTCTTTCGGAACACTAAGCCTTGGTTTTTTTCTGTCTTCTGATTTAACGATATCCGTCTGCCTCTTTGGTAACTTCGAATTCTTTTTATCGGGGAAACCGCCTTTCTGAAATATTGTTAAAAGTAATCATCTTTGGATCTGTGATAGAATTCGTCAAGAAAACTAGCCATTTTAATCATGTTTTTTTTTAAAAAATCCAATAACTTCAGTACCGTGCAATTCGCTTTCTTTGTTTAACTTGTATCAGGTACAATATTGGAATTTCAAGAATTAATTGATGTTGATTAAAATAACATTCAATCTTAAAGACTTACTTGAACTTGCTGTAAGTTATGGCAACCTTTTTTCATTTTTTCTTAAGCATCCGGAGGTTTTTAGATTTGTTAATTCCTCTTTGTCTCGCCAAAAGTTACCCCATATGTTTTCATTTTCATTGTGTTGATTTGGCATTTGTAGAACACATAATTATAATTTTTGTCATAATTAAATAAAAAAAAACAAAAATAAACCAACAAAATTAAACGAAGTCAACAGTGAAACCAAATTCCATTCATAGTCATATTAACTGATATTTAAGAGCTTATGTAATTATGTAAAAGCTTGTGTAATTATGTAAAGGCTTATTTTATTAAAATGTAAAAAATACATGTAATAATTATTAAACTTTGTCGATATTTACTTGCAGTTTGAGCTTTTTCTTCCCTGTCAGCTGTCATCTGCGGCGTCGTCCGTGTCACAATTCTCTAATCCGCTACTCTTCTACCCAATAACTTAAAAAAGTATTCAACGACACTGGCACATCAACTCTTGTATCAAGTCTTGTATAACAGTTTTCATTTTATTTTCTTTCTGCTCAAAATTATAATTTGACGACCTTTTTTCTCTTTCTCTTTTTCACAAATATGTTATTATTCTTTACAATGTTATCAACCATTCTTCATCCACCATGTCTCCTCAGCTACTAAAAAGAAATAAACTGTAATTACACATTTTTGTTTTATTCCTAGACTAGAATTGAACTTTTTATTTCATTTTTTCTGCAAATTATCATTAAAGTTTGTATACCAATTTTAACTTAGATATATGTGATTATTAAGAGCAGGGACATATGTATTCACTCAGTAGAACTTAACAACACTGCCCTATATTCTTCAATGAACAGATCATTATTACACTATCTATTTTATAGCCATTTAACTGGGGTTGGCAACTCCTTAACAGCTTGTCCTCCTTAACAACTAAGCTGAAATAAACCAAGCATTCGAAAGTGTCATTATGCAGTCTAATATACTGCTTACTATTTTATATTACTTACAAATCAGTATTATTATTCTGAGTAGACATTTTATATCTTAGATACTGTAAATTCAAAAATTAATGCGATGTTTTTATTATTGCGAAAAATGCGACCGAGTGATAATGGCAAAAATAAGAACTTACATTCTGATATCTATTAACTACATTTGAATACAGGATTTCTCCAAATCACATTAATTTATCCCGCATTTTGGACTGAAGTTTCTAAATTGCAATAATAAATGAACACAATAATTTCTGAATTTACAGTATGTGAAAAAATATGACTCTCCTGAGTTCCTGATATTTGTATATGTCACTTTGTTATTACTTATTGTTATTGTTTTCATTAAGTATTGTTGATTTTTATAACGGTTGATTCCGATTTGTTTGGATTTGCAATGTTTGGTTCCTTGTCTCCCTATGTTTTGGGTCTAACTGATGAGAAGTTACTCCTTGCACTGTACATCTAGCAAATCCAAAATTTTTCGTTTTTATTCAACATTTTTAATTTTGTGTTCCTTTACTTTTCATCCAATGATTAACTGTTATTATTCCTATCATTTTCTGGCTTCCTTAATTTCATAAGACGCCATATTAGTTCCGGGTCATTCTGAGTCTCGTAATTGCATAACCATTAACTTTTCGATTCTATTAATTGTGCTCTAACTGCTGCAACGCTTATGATAAACACAATTTGGGGAAATAATTTAACCTGATTGCAGCGGTTAAATACCTTCTTGAAAAAATATATATGTATGAACAAGTTTCTTTGACATTTACCACATATCCTTTCATTTTCATAGTTCTTAATAAAATTCTCTAGAAGGCCTCAACGTCTCAGAATATAATTTCTGATTATAGGATGTACAACTATTGTAAATATCAGTTCTGATATAATACAACCGCTTACAACAAGAAATATAAGTCATTTAGTTGGATTTAAACTTTTCTTTTCTATAGTGGCTTTAACGAATATTAGCGAAATATAGAGAGAAAACAACACAGTTCAAGTCATACACAGATGTCTTTAAATATCAAAGGCTTGCATATGTAAAGCAAGTGCAGGTTGAATTTTGAAAAGCTTGTCGTGTATACTTATTTTCTTTATTTTGCTGTTATCGGAAGCAAAGAAAAAGTCAGTACCGATCAATACTTAACATTTTGGAAAAAAATATTATAATTGAGTAACGATTGGTAAGTTATAAAAATGCTTTGAGGTAACATTTTACATTAGAAAACTTATAATTCTCCAGGCAAAAATATAAAAACTGCTTTATTTAAATTATGTTGCATAAAAAAATGCGTAACATTAATCTCGATAATATCAAATTTTTGTGCCTTGCTAAAACTGGAATGGCTTTGTGTATAAGAAACAGCTTCATTAATTTACTGTTGACATGTTTCCCATTTTCATTATTTTAATTACAGATTATAAAAGACTTTATTTGCATTTTCAGATCACAAACATCAACAACTACAAAATGAAAGCACACTTGATATTGAGTATATTTATTATCATAATAAAAGGGGTGATATCTTGTCCCGAAGAATGTTCATGTCACAGAAGATTCGAATTTACAGTAGATTGCAGATATAAGAGTCTAACATATATCCCGAATAATATTCCACCAAATACAGAATATCTGTAAGTAAAACTTACAAATTAATGCTTGTTTTTAGTTTTTAGTTACCTAGTGTTCCGGGGCAAATACTATGTGCTATTTAGAATATATAAGAACATAGTAAAGTTTCATTGGAACTTTTACCTGTTGATATGTAGTTTAACATTAATATTTTATGTTAATAACTGAATTGAAATAATCCCAAAATCATTTGATTTTTATCCTTTACACATATATTCCTCATTTATCATATAATTTTAGTACAAGATGATTTATAGTTTTTACTCCTGAAAATAATTATAAGGACATGATGTAGCGGTTTATAGACCAATGGCACTTTGGCATAATGTGGCATAACTGAAAAATTCGTGCAGGTGCAGTCTACATTAATGTCTTTGGTGAAGAACAGCGGAAAACTATTGTTTGTATTTTGTAGTATTATTGTGTAATATGACTTAAGTTTTAATAGATATTTAATCCAGATTCAGTCATATTATGTAAAAAAGGAAAGTTAAAGTAAATATACCGGAAAAACTTACTTTATTGCTGCCAGTTTGGCATCTTCGAATTCCTAACTGACATTTTATTATTTTCAAGAGGTAGATTCAAACAAACCTATTCCCACGTTAAACCAAAATTTAGCGTTCTATCCTGATGGAAAATCTTACTTTTCCTGTTTGACTATAATTCATATTGATATAACATTGTAAGAGGTGCCATTTCAAACTGTATCATTTTGTCAATCTGGAATACGTTACCACCGTCCAAAGAGCAGAACAATGCACCATTCATTCTCAAATCTATTAATCAGTGTTGTGGTCTCATCATAGTTATGAAAATACTGTCACACGGCCGTGATGGATTAGGCCAACTGATGACTCTCGTTTGGTATCTCTACTCTACCGTCAAGTGTTTTGGTTAGTGATATCAAATTTTGTGGAAAAATCTATCAGATGAGAATTATTCATATTGCTTTTATTTTTCCCAAACAAGCAACATAAAAAAAGAAACGAAAAAACAAAAAAATGCCTAGCTGGAGTCACCGGCGAGCAAGTAGTAATGAGCATTAGTATTATATTTTTTCACAAAAAGGGAAGCCAATGATCACTTTACTTTTCATTTTCAAACTTTATTATTTCTATTGTGATTTGGGGGGTATAAACCAACTTTGAACAATATTTCAGTCATACCACGGCGGTTAGTTACAATGTAACTTGGTGGAGAATGCTGGAATGCCTGGATAGAACAACGGCCTTCGGTGGATATCTGACAAACCTTATCACATGCGATGCGAGACAAACGAAACATTTTTGTGTTGTACACCGTATAGAAAACTTGCTACAATGATCTGTGCAGTGCGTTTGATCACTGTGAATATAGGGAAAGTTATTCTTTAAAATTCCTTTTGAACTCGAAGAGCATTTTGATTGCAATTATGATATAAATGAATGAATACATATCTTGTCAGAAAGTTTTATTGAAAAAGTCAAGTAATAAAAAAGTTGTCCATGACACTTAATGATAATTTTCTGTTCATTACAGTCAAGGATTAAGTCATAAAAATTTAAGAGTCTAACCTTTTCACCTGACTATTCATGTTCAAAAATACGCTCACATGATAATACTTTATATAGATAAAGAAGTAGGTGCGTTAAGCCCCATTTCAGGCCCAAATTTTAGATTTTGTGACACAATAATAAGTTGTTGTGAAAATGTTGTTAAATAATAGTCTTTCAATAATATATTGCTTTTTCTTGTAAACTTCGTTATTTCGACAAAATGAAAGGGTATATTTGGCTATTTTGACAAGAATTTAACATTTTTGGTAAAAAATACTCGATTTCGGAGGGTTTTTGTTCAAAATAGATATAATCTAACAAAAAAATCATGAAGATATTTTTATCCAACATTTGTACTCAGAAGATATTTAATTGTGTTAAATTTATGTTTGGTTGTGATGTTTTTATGCAATCTATAGTAAAATCGACAAAATAATATCAAATATTGCATCAAATTACTTAGTTTCGTAGTATTTTCACATTTAAAGCATTTTCTATGCGTCATGTGACCATTGTAGAACTGATTTCACAAAAAATTATGTTGCGTTTTCTTTTTATAGACATTATATAAAACAATCAATATCAATTAATAGATATTAGCCAATTTTAATTTCTCGCCAAACTATTGGGCCAAAAAGGGGCCTTAACAACCCTCGTCCTTTGCAAACGCATAGATACATCTTAATAAATACTACAAAAAATATTTCCATTCATTATGACACTTTGAAAAACGTTATTTATAAAAGATCTTTTCAGTTAATATATTGTTGCTATTTAAAGTTGATGTGGTGTTTTATGCAAGGTGAAGAGTACTTTTAAACTATCGATTTCATATTACACCTTTTGAATTTTACCTGGTCAGGTATGTAAATGACAATAGTGAAATCATAGTGAATAACTGACCCTACTGGCTGTTTATTTCCTCCTACCTGAAAGTAGACTTTCAATTAACAAATTTTACCAATAAGTCTTATGGAGAACTTTTTAGTTAACTGACAGAATTAGGTGCTAAATTCAGTCTAGTTATGTATAAACTAATAAAATTGAAATATGCACATCTTTCTGAAATTGGGGATGATTATGAATTTTTATTATTTATTTTTCCTGTTTTTATAGCTGTCAAATGGACTATACAAGTAAATCTAAATCCACTACCTAGACCGGTTGACCACCCAAGCCCATGCTAGAATTGTTATTGTATTAATCCTTTCAGGTCGGAATTAAATTTAAAAATCATTAATTTTCGATGCTTTGCAAACCTTTATGCAAATGATTTGCAGTGATGCAATGATGTTTATGCAGCAACTAGCAACAAATAGTAAAAAAGGAATTTGGGATGATGGGTGGGAGATGTGGGTTGGAGGAGTGAATGGTGTAACAAAATTACGATAAACTGAAAAATTGTCATTTTGGTTGCCATAGAAATAAGCAGCAAAGGCCAACGTACTTCAGATTGTGGTTTTTAGCAGAATGACCTCCTATCTTACCGTATATGCCTTATGAAGGAGAGGAGGGGTGTCAAAATGCTCTCAGCCTCGGGGTTTTACAGCCCCGGGGGGCCAAACTGGCTGTTAAGTGTTTGTTTGCCTTTTGGTTAGTTGCAAATTTCCCCCCCCCAAAAAAAAATAATAAGATATTTCTTGTAGACTGGCATTTGCATAGAACATTTTTCTTGCCACAAAACCAAAACGGAAGAGGTTCTGACCATAACTCTAGGCTCCAGTGGTAGAGTTTATTTCAGCTAACATATTTGTCTTTATTTCAAGCCACTCACAGCTGCATTTCATGGTGCCTGGAGGATTAGGGGGTGCAGAAATGAAAAAAAAAATACCCAATTTGCGTTATTGCATCATGAAGGGTTAAGAAGAGATTTTTCGAAATCAACACTATAAGGCTAGAAATTACCTATTTTCACATTTTATGTCAAAAACAGTGAAAAAGTAAATAAAAAAGGTATGAGAAATAAAAAAATTGAAATGTGTGACCCCTTGTTTTACCTTTCAGGCCGGAATTAAATTAGAAAAAAATCCTGAATTTCGATTCTTTGCAAATTATATACAAATGGGTTGCAGTAATACAATGATGTTAATGCAGCAACTTTATGAAATAGTAAAGAAGTAGTGGGTGGGATGGTGGGTATGGGGAAATTGGTGGAGAGGACGGTTGGTGATTCATAACCCTATCACCACTGAAAAATTGTCCTTTTGACCATTTATTGGACATTTTGGTTGCCACTAAAACAAGCAGTGCGACCCACGCACTTTAAGCTGTGGCTTCTAGTAGAATGGCATTCAGTCTTACCTTTTATGCCCCGTGAAATACAATAGAGGTGTCACAATGCTCTCAGGTTGGGTTTGAAAGCCGCCTGTCGCCAGAAATAGCATTTTTGAAGTTTTTGCCATTTTGTAGGTGACAGAATCCCCCCAAAATGTTTAAACTATTTCTTGTTGTTTGTTTGGCCTAAGCATAAGCCATTAATCCCCAAAACCTATACGGAAGGGGTTATGACAATAATAGATAACATTTTCATAAATAAATGTCAGTTGTAATGGAAGGTAAAATCCTTGTTTGTAAAGATTAATTTACAATCGTAAAAGGTACAATACATATGATATAAATTATTAAATGTTTAACACTGCCGGAAAAATGAGTCCATCCCTCTGTTACAATTTCTAAAATATAGTTGTTTGTTTTAGAATATAGATTCTCACGTGTGTTTATGGTATATTGCGAAACAAGAAATTTGTCCTTTTAGTAGACCAAATTGCTGCATTAACTTTATGTTGTTAAATGCTAATTTTATTACACTTTCTACCATGAAAGTTATACATATTTTACAAATCTACAAATACCGAAAAAGGTGACCTTATATTATGTACACTATTTTCGTAGACTGAATAACCTCGTAGATTTTTGTCACGATGTTTTTCGGCTGTCCGAACTGTTTTCTTGTAACAGCACCATAAAATATGATTTAAACCAACGTACAATAATAAAAATACAAATTTCAAAAAATCTCAGCAATAGTTGCTCGTTAAAAAATCAGAGAAAAAAGATGTAAAAGATGAAAAATAAAGGCATTGTGTGTTCAATGGTACCCAAAATCAAGAGTGAAATATTATTACAAAATATGCTAGACTTTCTTATTTACTATACATTTGTCCAGCTTGGAAGAAAAGATTTGCAGCACAACATCAATAGTTAATTTTTAAGCTCTTTTTTCGAGAATTTTTTTTATCAATTAAGGCTGACAGTTTTTTGAGTGTTATTCAGAAAAAACGATAGAAATGTAGCCTAAACCTCCTAAAATTTTCGTT
>JARWCS010342628.1:0-19541 GCA_034783895.1 Geukensia demissa | reverse complement strand
TTTTCACAACAACTTATTATTGTGTCATAAAATCTAAAATTTGGGCCAAATATGGGGCTTAACGTACCTACTCCTTTCAGTTATATTGAATTTCCCACATCTTTATATTGTGAAATGATTCGGTCACCTTTACTCCATATTTTTTCCATTTACATATATAAAAGAATAGTATATGAATATGTATTAAATTATTTCTATATCGACTCTGCTCTTATTAATATACTTAATGTGTCTTTCCCAAGCCATGAACCTGTAATTCAGTGGATGTCGTTGTTTTAATTTAATGTTTTACTGTTAAATTTTACGTTTAACATTGCAAACTCATTTTGCAGTTGAGAGGCTTGATGTTATATCATCAGGAATCTCACTCTTAGCTTGCTTTCAGTAACTGCGAGCATTCAGGTATCTTTTTGCAGGTATTTTTTGGGTAGTATTTTTTTTACTAAGGTTCTCTCTGGTCGAATTGGCTGGCTTTCTGTTTATTATAGTTTCGTCGGTAATTGCTTTTGTTTTCTTTTGTTTCCTTTGACCACTTCTTTGGTATCCACTAAACTCCACTTCATGTCTCATGTGACTGTCCCAAGTCAGAAATTGTGGTCGTAGGTTTTCCTTTGCGTTTAATGTTATGTTACATGTACATTTTTTTATATTTGATGATATTTAGGTAAGAACAGTATTATTTTAGGTAAACAGGATTTTTTTAGGGGGGGCGATTTAGAGATGTTGCAGGCCTTGTGGAGACATCTTGATTTGTAAATTCCCTCTGTTTTTTGGAGTTCAGTCTTTCTGACATTTCCCCCATATCTTTTCGTTATCATAATTAGTATGTTGATAATAAATATATATGTCAACTAGACCCTAATGTTGAAATTTCAAAAGATAAGTATTATCAACAATACAACGAAAACTTAAAAAACTTACTCCTATATGTTGGCCAAAGGGAGACTATCCGAAAGTCAAACCATTAGAATAAGAATAAGAATAAGAATGTTTTACTGTCAATCAAGACGCCCATAAATGAGCTGCATAATTAAATTGAATTGCAGTATACAAATGATTTTGTTTTGATTACATTGATTAGATACATGAATATGGCAAAGAAATACACAAGAAAATGAAAATGATTAATAATAAAGTTTATAACACATTCTGACACATACTGCTATAGGCAGTGGATTATTATTTTGTGATAAACTCAGTATAATATTTCCTTATTCTTTTTATTTGCAGACATGGCTTGATGCACGATTAAGTTGGTCTAACAAGCAGATTCCTTACATAACTGTTAACGTCAGCGAAATCTGGTCTCCTGACGTGGAATTCCTTAATGCGTAAGTCTGTTACTGTAATCTTGTGCGAAATCTGGTCTCCTGACGTGGAATTCCTTAATGCGTAAGTCTGTTATTGTAATTTTGTGCGAAATCTGGTATCCTAGTACGGAATGCTCAAGTCTGTTATTGTAATCTTGTGCGAAATCTGGTCTCCTGGCGTGGAATTCCTTAATGCTCAAGTCTGTTATTGTAATCTTGTGCGAAATATGGTCCCCTGACGTCGAATTCCTTAATGCTTAAGTATGTTATTGTAATCTTGTGTAAAATTTTGTCTCCTGATGTGGAATTCCTAATGTACAGTTGTAATCCTGTGTTGATCAGAGCAAAATAAACTTTCATATAATAACCCTAAATCAACACAAACGCCGTTATTGTATGGTCATATATGCTGCGTAATAATCCGTCTCTTGGTATAGAGTAAAAAAAAGTTTATTTTTTAAGACAGGAACTACACATGGAAATAAAAGATGCGGTATAATTGTCTATGAGCCAGTCATCCAAAAGGTATAAATTTCAAATTTCTACAGCTTCCAGTGAGGCCCTCCACAAAAGACAAACTCTACACCATAAAACACGCTGTAAAAGATCGTAAAAATAAAACAGCATTTTACTCAAAAACACTTTGGATTTTACTTCACTTTCTATAGACTATTGAACTTCAAACAGTATTTTCAATCAGATTTTGGAAGCTTGAATATTTGGCAATAGTCTACTGTCTAATACATGTATAAAACTCATTTTATTTTACAGATTAGAAGAACCTGTAACCGTTATCAAGCCCCGTTTCGTAGTTATCGAGAGACTCGGAAATGTGTTCCAATATTTGAGACTTCGAGTCAAAACAGCCTGTAAAAAGAATGACGACAACACATGCGCAGTGTATTTAGGAACAAATGTATTCGCAACATCTGAAATGAATTTCACTGGTTCATCATGCAGCCTGAATAATGAACTGCTTACTTCTGATTTGGATGTAGAACTTGAGAATGTAACAGCAAATATGTCCATAATTCAGCAACAAACACTTTCTATCCCGAAGGTGTATATTCCAGAGTTTAGTGCTGCCACCTATTCTGTCATGGCGTGTGAACTTTTGTTCAAGAAAGAAGACACTACAGAAAATCAATACTCCCCCCAAACACAGCCAGATATGGAATGTCCGGTCAATGATAAAAATGATGCCAGAAAATCAAACATTTTTCTAGGTTTACTTATATTTTGTTTATGTATATTTTTCATACGATTATCATAAGAAATTTGATCTCTGTTACTAGTTTAACATTCTTGCTCAATTTGGAATGAAGTGAAATATAAAGAAATTTATCTTTGTGCTTATGCGGTGTGACGCCATCATTGGTTGGCCTAAAATGGTGTCGCGAACTAGTTCCTGTTTACCAAATCTGAAATTGATGACTGTTACTTTTAGCTGACTCGTGTGCTTAAAAATCATTATTTCCTATGTCCCAAACTGCCAACTCCCAGTTTGCCGACTCGTATTTTTTTTTTTTTTTTTGCGTTGCTCGCTCATGTATAACGCGCCAATTTAGAATTTCGTCGGTTGACCTCAATGTTCTTGTCGGCATTTTCCTTTCTTGTTGAATTTGGACAAACTGGTTTTTATTTGTCTAATCTTTAAAGTAATATTCATGTTGATAAAACCAAGGAATTTTATGAGGCGACATTTTGGAAGATTAAATAATATATATAGTATGATAATCAAAATGTTTATTATATTACTGAACGAAAAGTTGGAAATTGACGTAACCATGAAAACATACAAACATGTAGCCTATCATCTTTTCCACGAGTCTTACCCGATGTTATTCTTCACATCAAATATAATACGCCCACCAACAACGCGTTTTGCTGCTTCCATTACTAAACCCGACTGTGGTTAGTTTATATACAAGTTGGCATACTAGATTGGCAGCAAAAAATATGATTTTATGTACGAGGTAGCATTTTGCAAATCGGCAATTTAGGATTCGACAATATGGAACGCTACTGACGTAACGTCATTGTACATGTCTTGACGGGAGGCAATCTGATCACATCGGCCATTTCCGTCATAAAAATCCGGTAAAGTGAAGAATGACGGAAATATACGAGCGTGTTCCGATTGGGAAAAATGAACAAAAACTACATTAAGATAATTAAAAATAAAATATTTCATGCAATATCTTATTCTTAAATAATTGCTCTATTTCTTATATTGATTAATTATAAATTTTTATGTATATATGCCAAAATTTCATTGTTTACATTTGTTGATTTCACTCATGTTGTCTATTGATTGGCACTAGATCAAGCATTTAAATATGAAAACATACAATATTCAGGGAATTATCTAAAATTTCTTTTGTAAAAAGCTATGCCTTTAAGTATTAAGAAAATGTCTTATTTATAACCTGGGATAAAATACCCTCGGGTCACGCGTGATATTTTTGGTCACAGGTGGATTTAATAACACTTGCCAATCTCTGTATATATATATATATATATATATATTTATATATATGTCTGTGGTCGTTTATATGAGATTCATTAACATTTGGTCTTTAATTTGCGAATTTGATTCAAAAATTCCCTACGCAATTCTTCGGACATGCAGATTTTTGTTACATTTTTCCTACTATTCTAGTAATGTAAACGTATCACTTGTTATACTTTCAGCCCTGATATGTCCGGATGGATTTATTGTATCAAATAGTGCCACATGTTCTAATACCTGCTTGGACACCGCGGCAGATCAGAGTTCAGACTGCAACATATTTCCACATGAAGCATGTGTTTGTCCTGAAGGCAAAGTGCTGAAACAAGATCAATGTGTTCCTGTAGAACAATGCGTTGATACATGTACCATAGATGTTGAAGGATCGCCATTAACGTTGAATGTAAGCTTTTATTTGTAGCAAACATTTTGATGAATTCAAACATTTGCAACAAGTCTAGATACTTCAAACAAAAATTTGTAAGCAGCCGTTTTTTGTCATTGTTTTTTTAACATTGAGAAGGAAAAAACTATTCTCAAAATGGATTTTAAAACTAACTAATAACAAAGGAAAACTTAGGTCTTATTAAATTATCAGTTGAACAGATATTCACAGTCTCACCAATTGTTTTGTAAGTCGTTACAAAGTTATCTAAGCAGCTGATATACATACATCATACTCTTAAGTAACTGGTTGCAGTTGTGTAGCCTATTTAAAAGTTATAGAAATGTGTTGCAATTTTTAAAAATTTAAGTGGGTTTAAACACTTCCCAAAAAGAGGATGATTGAGGAAATTGGTGGAGGAAATTACAGTTAACATTGTTTGGTAAAAGTTGAAAGATGTGCTGTTATTTAATTATCATTATTTAATTATGAATTAAATGTCACCACTTCTACACAAAATGGTCCTGTCTTCGATCAAATAATACATTTATATTGAAATGTTTTTATTATTTTTTTATTTTAGTTTATATTTTAAAAAGATATCATTAGTTATAGTAAAAGTTTTCGGTAATATGTCATAACTAGGAACTTTTCGAGAATATATTATGACAGACAGGAACTATAGCACACCAAACGAAATTTTCCACAACTAAACTGTATCAAAATTTTTACAATGAAATACATGTATATCATATTATATATCATTGGAATTCTAATTTTTTGCCACAGCTGAAGCTGTAGTTATAAATTCATTTTAACTTATTTTAACATTTTAAAAAAGTTTCCCCATGGTAATGTAATGTTAATTTTTCCGACTTTGAAAATTTGATTCGTTTTGTGAATGCATTCAACCAATGGTCACAAGTAACAAGACATAATATTTTATTTTTTGTGGGAGGGGGTGTATGACACATAAAAGATGAAATTTTAAAAACAAAGTTATATTCTAGCTACATGTATAACACTGAAGCGCGATATCTATCTATAAAAACGTGCCCTTTTGAGATAGATATTTTCTATGTCACAACTTTA
The DNA here is from genome assembly GCA_034783895.1 of Geukensia demissa. Taxonomy (NCBI): domain Eukaryota; kingdom Metazoa; phylum Mollusca; class Bivalvia; order Mytilida; family Mytilidae; genus Geukensia; species Geukensia demissa. The sequence continues at coordinate 14,242 of JARWCS010342628.1, read as the reverse complement.
ATATAGAGGGGTAAAGGTAATTTTTTTGTGCTGCGGACAACTTAGGATGAGTTGCGGCAAACAATTAGAATTCCAACGAAATAAAACATGACAACTTCATAGCTGAACTTTCGATATATTTATACTTAAGTCGTGGCAAATTTCGTTTTTTGTTTTTTTTGTACATCAATTACCACTTCATCCACCTGAGTTAATTCCCGATTTTATTAGCTTACCTGTTCTTGGATGACCAAATAGCTTTCATTTGCTTTCTTCTTTACTTTTTATTTAAGGATAACTCAAGATAACAAAAAACATTTCTTTGTGCTGCAATAAATTTTGTGACACTTTTATTTCAGGTGGGAGATAAGTTCCCAGATTTATCAGTTTGTGGGAATTTTATGGAATGCGTCCTACAGGAAGGAGTACCAACAGTTGTTGAACAGTTCATGAATTGTACAGGGGCATTCAGAGAATGTCAAGAACTGTTTGGATCGTTTTTTTGTTTGTGTGCATCGGGATATTTACCAAGCAGTGAAGGAGATGAAAATACAAATGATTGTGTAACAGATATACCAGATAATGTGTAAAAGATTAACTTTCATCCTTCTTATCACAAAATTTTTTTCACTTATTGGTAATGGAGTAGGAATGTTAAGGCCCATATATAGCCCAAATTTTTTATTTTATGACACAACAATAAGTTGATGTGAAAATGCTGTTTAATAACCGTCTTTTTATAATACATAACTTAAACTCGTATGATTTTCATGATTTTGACAAAACAACAGGTCACATTTGGCTATTCAAAAAGAATGTAACATTTTATGTATAAATACCAACCCTTTGGCGGTGTTTTGTTCAAAATAGATATGTCCGCACAACAAAATCACAAAGATATTTTAACTAAACATTTGTACTTGATGGACTTAATTGTGCCAGCTTTGGGTATGATGTTTTTGTGCGATCTATGTCAAAATTGACAAAATTGTATCAATTTTTTTTTCATATTAAGTAATTTAGGAGTATTTTCACAATCAAAGCATTCTATGTGCCATATGTGACTTTTGTACAACCAGTTAGATTTAAAAAAAATGTTGGGTTTTCTTTTAATAGGCATTTTCAATACAAACGATTTAGAATAATTGTTATTAGACACTTTTCATTTTTAGCCAGGTTCTTAGGCCAAAAACGCAGCTTAAGGACCCTTGTGCTTTACGTTTAACATCATTATGCGAATATTTTATAATCAGTTCAAACCGACAAAAGCCATATGGGGATCAAAAGTCTTTAATTCTGTCTGTTTAGTGTTAATTGTTTTCTGAATTCGGTTTTCAAATTACTGAATTTTTAAAAGTGAAATATACCATTTCTTTCTTAACAAAAAATATTTTTCGTTATGCAGTTGGCAAAAAGGTGATACTGTACAACAGAAATAAAACAATAATACACAAAAATTACTGATATCCTTTTTTTGCTTATGTATGTCTGCAGTGACATCTGTAAAACTTTCACAACGAAAACTGATTTTAATTCTAATTCTTTTAAGCAAATAAAAAAATGAAAATAAAATATTTTCATTTAAGACATTCTAAAACTGATTAATGGACGTAAATAACAAGTATTTTATGGAATTCCTCTATTGCAATAACAAAATATGTCTCTTAAAAATTGTCCAACATTATTATAGGGAATAAAATTATATATTCTAGTGAATACGAACCGAAACAGAAAGAAGAGAGGATAGAAAAATACAAATTGTTTTGAAAATGACCCTCCAATGTACTAAAAATTATATGTCTGACCCCCATTGATGATAAACAAAGACTCCTATCTTGATAGATTTCTCGAATTACAGGTATTATATATGGACGTGGAATTTTTCAGGAAGAAAAATATTTGTATTAACAAGAATAGATGTTATGCAGTAACCTTGCTTTTACGTTGAGTGCAGTCTTTTATTTTCTTTGTGATGTGGGCCTTCCCTTTCATCCTCTTTCAAGTTTTCACTCCGACTAGATGCCCTTATGTAAGCAAGATTTGCCAACAATGATTTGAAACGTGGAACCAAATCTATATCTCATTAAGACTACTCATCTGTGTGATCCTATTCAAAATGAAGAAAAGGTCTGATATTGTCCAAACATGTGTTGGCAGTCATTGTTAGGATGAAAATTACAACTGTTGATCATGCTTATTATATACAGCAAGCTGTGAAAGTCAAATCAAATTAATATAGCTGTTTATTAACTTAGTCATATGGAATATACCTTATCATATTGTATTTGAATTATATATGAAAAATTATTTTACATTTTTTTTTTCTTATGATTCTTTTTATATCACAACTGACTAAATTGGAGTATTAAATATGAATAAAATAAATAAGTTTTGTTATTAATACTCTACGACTGTTATTCAAAGAATTGCGTTTAGTCTTAGAATATTTTATAACATTTACATGCGTTTATACATATTCCATTGAGAGAACATGTTCAATTAAAAAAGTAAATTGGCCCTAAAAATTTAAATGCAAATAGAGATGGTTGCTTAAACTGTTGGTGATGACATTAAATATACGATAAACGTTCTAAAATCATTATCTCACAATGGGAACCTACGGGAATTGTGTAAATAAAATATAAACCGTAGGCTTTAAGGAACCTGTATCGGTCAACTGACAGCAACTTCGCATTGGTGTTAATAAGCATTATTGACTTGTAGTTTCACAAAAAACATTTGGATTGTATTTTCCAAAGGGTTCCTATGGTCAACTAAGTTCGACTGTTGCAGCTATCATGGTTGGTCATTGGAGATGCCGGAAAAGAAATGACAGGATTTAATTAAGTAATTAATTAGGGTGCATTGTTAAACTAAGTTCAGCTGCGAAGCCAGTTGCCGGTTGGCATGCCGGATACTGTTCTTAGAGGGGACCACCTAAAGACGGTTATATTAAAGTTTTGAGCGTTTGGCTCTGCAGCTTTAGATGAGAAGATTTTATTTTATTTTTAGTAATGTGGCAGGCTGGAACGCGGGATATAATTTTGGATAAGGGGTGACCTAACAACCATTCTATTAAAGTTTGGTTCCAATTGGCTCAGTGGTATCAGACAAAAACAGTGAATTATAATATGGTGCAATGTTAAACTAAGTTCGGCTGTGCTGGTTGTCGGATACAATTTTGGTAGTGGATAATCAAGGGACCATTTAACCAAATTCAAAGATACCAAAGAGACAGACAGAAATTGTTAAGACGGACGATAGACAAGACCATCACCAACAAAATGAAACGAAAGACAAACAAAGTACACAAAACACTTCACTGAAAACTAAAGCTGGAGTAACACGAACCCTACAAAAACTATGCGAGTTCAGGTGCTCCGAAAGGGGAGGCAACTCCTGCTCCACTAGTGTCACCTGTCGTGTTATTCAGTAGTCAAAGCCGGTGTATAGTCACAATCGATGTTAGTCACAACCGCTATAATCACGACAGTGGAAAGATTATTATCAATTTCATTTGTGAAATGGATATTTCGTCCCTGTCAACCAATTCATGATGAAACCGAAAAATGTTCGGAGTGATGATTTTAATCTTTCCATGAGAAATCTTTGGTTCAGTTGATTTCTTTTCAGTAAGAAACCTCTTTCAAGAAAATCACGATAGGAAGCACATGCCCTGGAATAGCGTATCAACTGAGAAATATACACTCCGTATGCAGGTGCGACAAACAAGCGGAATGTTTACATGGGGAAATCAGTCAGTTTTCTATTCATAAAGTTTTGATCTTAACCAGCCCTTACTGTTAATTTCTAAGCGTAAGTCTAGGTATGAAGTAGACCTTTCTTTTTCTGTTGTATCTGTGATTTCAACTATAATAGAAAACATTCGGTCAACATAGTCGTCAATTTTATAATTATTCAGGGGAAGAATATCATCTATATAGCGGAGAGTGAAACCAATTAGAATGAGCTATTTTTTTCTCTGCAGAAGCTTCTGTATGAAGTTAACCAAAGTTCAATTCTTATTATCTCGGAAGTTCTTGAGAAGAAGATTTTTAAGTGGATTTCCAATAGGATCCCATGATAAACTAAATTCAACAAGAAATACGTGAACATGTTAAATGCTAGCGCAGTTTTAATTTTGTTGGTTCATGTGTGAAATAAACGTTTTGATAAACTGAAATCCAAATGTGATCTGCAACATTTGGTAATTTTTAATTATTTATTGTACCATATTGTACTCTGCTAACTGTGATAGATGAAACTGTAGAACGGTATCCCGTGTCATTCCTTGTTATAAAATCATTACAACAAAATGTTCGCAAACGTGAGATTTCTATACAATTATTAAATATGTGTAAATAGTCGGGAGATTTCTAGACAATGAATAAATAAATTGAAATATACAAAGACGGGAAATATCTCGACAATAAAAGAACTAGACTATAAAAAGGCGAGGATTTACACTTAGCGCCGTTCTTTTCTAACTGTGACTTTGGTATCGATAAACGTCATACTTTTTTTTCTTTTTACAGCAACTTTCTACCACCAGACTTTGTATTTCATTATTAAGTCGCCAAACGTAGTTTGGAAGACTTATTGTTTTTGTTCCGTTTCTTGTCATCATCATCATTATTATTATTATTCTTTTTTGTACTCGAATCTTGTCCGACCATTTTCTCCGAGAGCTAAAGGTCATTGTTCAAGGATTTGACCTATTCATATACAGGTATCGATGCACACACTCTATCTATAAAATCAGCTGAAAAACATGGTCATAAGCGTTAACTATTTTCAGAAAATCTGTCTGAATGAAATGTCACCAAAATCCATGTTTTCCTCATATGAATATTTTTCGTCAAAATATATTTTCCATACTGATATTAGTACTCAAAATTCCTACATCAAGAACACATTTGCTATAAATTTCAATCTGACAATCAAACTAAGAATATATATAAACCACGTGTATTTAGCTGTTTGAATAACATTTCACCCGTTCTTAAACAGGTAAATTAAAACCTTTTAAATGCATAACACCCTGTCAAAGCATTTCTTGTGTTTCGAAGGAACTATTGTGTTCAGGGGCCTTTCCATGTAAATTTTGAGACCTTAAGAAATTTAAATATTTCTGTATTATTTCAGCAATCCATAATTTTATACAAAACGCAAAAAAACCCGCATAATTAACAGGCAAAACCCATATCCTGAAAGTGAAATAAACTAATTGAAAAAAATCACAGACCGCATACTGTTACTGAATTCGGTGTAAGAAATGCTTGTTATTTAGGGGAGGTAAGACATTATTATGCAGCAAATTTAAATTTAACACTTTTGAATAAAGTATTTCTCAATATAATTGCATGATGGCAATCAAACTAGGTAGTCTTTATGCAATAAAATGGTATAAGCAGCCCCTTAGGGCACCTATGACCTTAAGTTTTCATACTACAGTTCGACGTTGTCCATTGGTCTCATGTTAAAAGGGCATAGTTCAAAAATTAACCTGAACATATACCCGATGCACATATGTTATACCTCGTTGGAAAGGCAATAAACACTATTTCTAAAATCAGCTGCATAAACATGGCTATGAGCATTTTTTCAGAAAATCAGTCTGAATGAAATGCCACCAAAATCCATGCTTTCATCATATAAATATTTTTTGGTCAAAATGTTATTTCCATAATGATATTAGTACACAAATTTCCTACACCAAGAACACGTTTGCTATAAATTTCCAAAAACCACATATATTCAACTGTTTGAATAACATTTCACACGTACTTAAACAGGTGCATTACCACCTTTTAAATGCATAGCACCCTGTCAAAGCATTTCTTATGTTTTGAAGGAACTATTGTGTCCAGGGGCCTTTCCAGGTAGACTGTAAAGGGAGACCTTAAAATAAATGCTTTTATAATCTCAAGAAATTAAAAATATTTCTGTATTATTTCATTAAAATGATTCCTATTTGTGAGTTTCGGTTTAATAATAAAAAAAGTTATTTACATTTACTACAGGAATTCATAATTTAAATATAACGCAATTAACCACATAATGTACAGTCAAAACCCATATCCACATGTAGAGTGAAATAAAAAAATCAATTTTTTATTAATTTTTTACAAGAATTTGTAATTGTACCAACAATGATCATAAACTAATCGGAAAAAATCACAAAGGGACAGACCGAATAAAAAATACGTTTCGCATACTGTTACTGATTTCTGTATAAGAAATGCAGTGTTTTTAGCCTATTACATAATGTTTTGCCTATAAATTAGCAAAAAACACGTGTTGCTTAGGGGAGGTAACACATTATAATGCATCGTATTTAAGTTTAACACTTTTGAATAAAGTATTTCTCAATATAAATGCATAATGACAGTCAAACTAGTGTGTCTATATGCAATTTAATGTTTTCAGTAGGCCCTTAGGACACCTATGACTTAAGGTCTCACACTACAGTTCGACGTTGTCCATTTAAAAAGGAATTCGAAATTACCAAAGGGGCAGACAGAAATCGTTAAGTCGGAAGACAGGCAAGACCTTGGCCAACAAAATGAAACGAAAGACAAACATAGAACATAGAACACTACATTGAAAACTAAAGCTGGAGTAACACGAACCATACAAAAACCATGGTGAGTTCAGGTCCTCCAAAAGGGTAAGCAACTCCTGCTCCACAAGTAGTACCCGTCGTGTTACTCAGTAGCCGGTGTATAGTCACAATCGATGTAAGTCACTACCGGTTTAGGAACGGATTTGTATTCAAGACATTGGGAAGATATCCATTGTCATTTGTGAAATGAATATTTCGTTCCAGTCAACCAAATCATGATGGCGACCGAAGTACTTCCGGAGTGATGACTGTAATCTTTCTCTAAGAAACCCTTGGCTCAGTAGCTTTCTTGTCAGCTTCAACCCTCTATCAATGAAATCATGATATAATGCACAATGTCTTGAGTATCGTATCAACTGAGAAATATATACTCCGTATGTAGGTTCAGCTGGAATGTTGCTAGACATGAACGGAAAATTTACAATCCGAAAAACAAAGTCATCTCTCTTGTAGTAAACTTTTGTTCTTAACCCGCCCTTACTGTCAATTTCTAAGTGAAAGACTAGGTATAAAGAAGCAGACTTTTCTGTTTCTGTGGTATCTTTAATTTCAAGTTTAATGGGATAGATGAGGTTAACATAGTCACCAAATTTAGAGTTATTCAGTGAACGGACATCATCTATATAGCGGAACGTGAAACAAAAAGATTGAGCCAACTTTTTCTGTTTTCTCTGTAGAAGGCACTGTATGAAGTCAGCTTCATACGAATAAGGGAATAAATCGGCTAGAAGGGGTCACAGTTGGTCCCCATAGGAATGCAAACAGTCTGATGAAACACACGTCCGCCAAAAATTACAAAAATGAAGAAATCCAGCATTCCGCAAATGTCATCTTCAGAGTACTTTTGTAAGAATCAGAGTGGTTAATAACAAAATAATTTTGTCCCTCCCTAGAACCAAATATTTGTATCTGCGTTTGCCATTTTTTTAACAAAAGAAAGGTGAACTCAATGTTAAAAGCGCAATGTTCAAAAATTTGACCTAAACATATACGGGTACTGATGCACACATATTATACCTCGTTGGAAAGGAAATAAACTCTATTTTTAAAATCAGCTGCATAAACATGGTCATGAGCGTTCACTTTTTTCAGAAAATCTGTCTGAATGAAATGTCACCAAAATCCATGTTTTCATCATATGAATTCTTTTGTCAAAATGGACTTTTTATTATGATATTAGTACACAAAATTCTTACACCAAGAACATGTTTGCTATAAATTTCCAAAAACCACATTAATTTAACTGTTTGAATAACATCTCACCCATACTTAAACAGGTACGTAACTGTCTTTTAAATGCATAACACCCTGTCAAAGGATTTCTGATGTTTTGAAGTATATATTGTGTCCATGGGCCTTTCCAGATAAACTGTATATAGTGCAGCAACAATTTTAAAAAAGACGCTTAATAAAGGAGTTTAATGCACCTACCTAACATATGGCAAATTATGATTTTAAATGAAAGGCTGATGTATGAACTTTCTTTTTCAACTGGTCGTACGAATTTTCTGTGGTCACGTTTGCTGGAATACCACGTCAAATGATGTCATCCTTGTTTTCTTGCAAATAAGTGACCTAACTTAAGAGCGACTTTAGTATGAAATGGAATAAGTTTTATCATTTTATTCATGTCCAAGATGTCTATCGTGAACCAATTAAAATATAAAAACCCTTTTTGTCATATAATTCACATTATCTGTACTTGTATAAAACAGTTAATTAACATGACGTAAAAAAACTGCTAAAACAGTTACAATGTTTTCCTTTTATTAAAATTTACCACATAGTTTGTCTAATTCCTGTTTAAAGAAACATTTACTATTATATTCCTATGCGTTTGCGATAGATATAATTTCATATTATTGAACGAGTGTCAGTTTTTTGCTACTTTTTAAATGCAAGATCAGGTACTATTAAATCCCGGAAAAATCTATTTTATCCGATACGTTCTACATTTAGTTTATGACCTATATACTGACCTATCGACACCCAACTTCTTTCTATAAAATCAGCATTGTGCGAGTTTATTTGCCTAAGTAAATAAAGTTTTTTAGAAAATATTTGGCAGAAAAATTATTTGACCGTCTTTGATCCTTATTTTGACTCGACTTTTTTCATTTTAACAGATAACATTTCGCGATATAGCGTGTATAATTTTTGAATACAAATCGGTTAAGCAGCTGTACTGAATTCGTAGAGTCCCGTGTAATGTGCACATCAGCCAAAAAAGGTCGTTTTTCCATTACATGTATATGGCAACGCTACATTATTCATCAAGTAAATACAGCAGAAAGTTTAACAATTTCTACGGCAAGAGGCATTTCAACCTTTACTGCGGCCGTGAAACAACGCAAGGAATCAGTTTACAGGAGGCTTGTCAGTGAATTCCAATCAATCCAGAATGCCCGTATTCATAACTTGCAGTCCCACAAAACCTGCAATCGATCTTTTACTAGTAAGCAAAATTTGTCGTCAATTTCTCTAGGAGAACCCCTTTAAAATCACAGCAGAATCCTGCTTCAAATGACACTCAGGTTAACATCTCCCAAATTTGATTGGTCAACCTGTATCTTCTGCAAAAATAAAACTTATGAGAAAGTTCGCACGCTATACAAAGCTTCTACTGAAGAAAAGGTTAAACAAATCTTTGAATCAGCTAGTCGCCTATCTGATGACGAAATTGGTATATAGAGAATTTCATGTGCTTGTATTACCAAATACAATTAAAAATGAAAAGGAACCAAAAACTAGCGTGAATACGGACAAGTCAGAACATGATCAAGCCTTCTTCTTATTTATAGATTCAATAAAAGATATCTTGCTAGTCCATAAAAAAGTCTTCTTTATGTCCAATTTACTCAACAAATTTTGTTCTTTTCTTCCATCAGACTTATGGTAGCTACACTACAATTGATTTCAACTCAAACAAAAAAACATTTTCTTTGTCGGATGCAATTAAAGCAGCTAATCGGCTGATATCTGAAGTAAAAACTACCCAGGCATCAAATCTCAGTAATAAAAAACCAGATGTTGACGAAGATAAAGTTTTCATGCAGCTCCCTTACTCTTGCGGAAAAAAGGTAAACGAAATGATGATTCCTATGGATGAGTTTCCAAGCCCAGCAGAGGCATCACTGTCTTTTTCCTTGTCTAATAATAACATTCAGCTTTAGCAAAATTTATGCTTTGGACGTTGTGCGCGCTATTTGCCAAATACAAGCAAAGAACACGAGGCAACATCCAGTTTTATGTGACACGTTACATTATAATTAGGGACAGCTCGACTGGTTTGGACGTCAAGGTATTAAATATATTGATTAAAGTTCAATTTAAAAAGTAGATAAATTAAATATATAGTTATTCAGCTTTCCATTGATGTATATAACAAATATCTTTTATGAGTTTATCATAGATTTTTAAGCAGATTTTGTTGTATAAACGCGATTCTTGAGTGTGTCACCAACATCGCGCGCAACGTCTTTGCGTTTTGGATTATTCCGCCTTCGACAATGTTTACGGTGATTACGAGGTTCATTTAGATAAGTTGCGAAAGTATGGATTTCATCCCATCTCCCAAACCTCCTTTTGATTCCCAATATGAATATGGATTGCAAAAAGGTAAATATAGCCCAGAGCCTGTATGATTTTCAGGAAAGATATATAAAAATAGGAGATGTCTTCCGACTTTTTACAAGAGTTAGTTTGTTCTTGCAAAGGCCGAAATTATTGTAGCAAAGCGTGTATCTGCCTTGAACAAAATGTGGGCTGAACTGAACTTTGTTCATGTCAAGGAACAGAGAATTTTAAAAATGAATTGACAAAGCAGAGCAGGAAGTCGAGGAAAACGAAGATAAAGATTCTTTTGAAATTGTTTGTAGAAACCAAAATGTTGTGTTAAACTCCAGCTCCTCTTAAACATAAAAAACCCCAAAACCCCTACCAGACGGTCTATGACCTTGATGTGAACAAAAGACTACACTTCTGTCGTACTTTGTACTTTTCGCTTAATTGCGACTAACGATCACTGACTCTCTAGTGTCCTACACATTGGTATTGGCGTTAATTGTTTTGCCTGAAGACACTAAAACATCTGTGTTATTAAATATTGAATTAAGATTATTTTATTAGTGTGTAATGTCAAGGTTATCAAAGTAAATTAATTCTTTTGAATATTTTTAGATTTTAGAGGGATTTTCCAGATTTTGCTCTTTTTACGTCAAATAAGGTCACTATATATATTTATATTTGAATCATCTACAAATGAAAACACAATTACTCAAAAATTGATACAGAATTGATGATGTTTTCATTTGATTTTCTCTACAATAAACAAATTTTGAAAGGAAGGGGACATTTATGAAAATGTGTCATATTGACCTTTGACCTACATTTTACAAAAACGTGACCACTTACCACTCTTACGACCAGTGGATACGGAAAGACAATTTCATGACCTTTCCTAAGATATATAATATAGGTATATGTTATTGTTATATGGGTGCATTAAATTCTTGAAAATGTGGCCCCGGTTGTTCGCCTAATAGTGAGACCTTAAGAAATTTGCTCTTTTGAAATCTCAAGAAATTAAAAAAAAATGTATTATTTAGGTTGTGTCGATTAAAATGATACCTCATTTGTGAGTTTTGGTTGAATAATAAAAAGTTATCATTTTGCTACAGCAATCCATAATTTTATACAAAACGCATAATTATCAGGCAAAACCCATATCCAGCGAGAGAAAAAAAACCCAACTTTTTATTGATTTTATACAATAGTTTTTAATTGTGCCAACAATGCGCCTAAACTAATTGAGAAAAATCATATACGGACAGACCGAATAAAAAATCGGGTTTCGCATACTGTTACTGAATTCGGCATAAGAAATGTTTTAGCTTATTACAGAATGTTTTGCATAAAGTAGTAAAAATGTTGTTGTTTAGGGGAGGTAACACATTATAATGCAACAAATTTAAATTTAACACTTTTGAATTAAGTATTTTTCAATATAAATGCATATTGACAATCAAACTAATGAGTCTGTATGAAATTAAATGGTCTCAGCAGCCTCTTAGGGCACCCATGACCTTAAGGTCTTACACTACAGTTCGACGTTGTCCATTGATCTCAATGTTAAAAGCGCAATGTTCAAAAATTTGATCTGAAAATGTATGGGTACCGATGCATACATGTTATACCTCGTTGGAAAAGAAATAAACTCTATTTTTAAAATCAACTGCAAATACATGGCCATGAGCGTTAACTTTTTACAGAAAATCTGTCTGACTGAAATGCCACCAAAAACCATGTTTTCATCATATGAATATTTATGGTCAAAATAGACTTTCCATAATGATATTATTACATAAAATTCCCACACCAAGATCACATTTGCTATAAATTTCAAAAAACCACATATTCAACTGTTTGAATAACATTTCACCCGTACTTAATCAGGTGCATAACCACCTTTTAAATGCATAACACCCTGTCAAAGCATTTCTTGTGTTTTAAAGGAACTATTGTGTCCAGGGGCAATTCCAGGTTAAATGTTTAATACCAAATATAAAGTTTCAATCCCTTAGGTCTCACACTCAAGGGATTGAAACTTTATATTTGGTATTATGGTAGGTCAGTACCCCTAGGTGTGCAATCAACCTTTTTTCGTGCAAACAAGGGGCGGGCCCCACTTGGTACTTTTTCAGGGGCGAAAAAGAGGATACCATTCAAAATTGTTTACAGAAAAGGGATTCTTGCAGTTCCTGGTAAGGGCTGAGGATTTTTATTTTGTGTGGTACAAGGGGTCCACATTGCTATATCTCACAATAATTGTTGTTCCAACAAGAGGCCCACTTTGCAGTTTTTGAGGGGTTCAAATGGAAAAATTTTCAAGTTTTGCATTGTGAATTTATTATAGTAATGATATTTATGCAGCATCAATGAAAGTTAGAATCATTATGTTCATATGATACAAGAAGTGCATGCAATAATTTGTATTCCAACCAGAGGCCCACATGTCACAACAGAAACTGATAGTATTTAGTACAACAGAATTAAATTAGTTGTGTTCAAAATAGTTTAGTGATATTTCATCAATCATTTCATTGAAACATGCACATTTAATAATGATCTGTTGACCTTATTGACAAGAATATAGATTTGATTTTGTTGTTTAATTTTACAGTAGGTATTTAGATGATTTTAACCTAAATCATGTTTGGGTGGGCCATGATTTTAATAGACTTTGAAAACAAATGTTTTTAAAACACAAAATTACCAATTTTGAATAAGCCACATGCCCTGGAGTAGCGTATCAACTAAGAAATATACAATCCGTTTGCAGGTGTGACTTAAATTTTGCTACACATTTCTCTTGTGGTAAAGTTTTGTTCTTAACCCGCACTTACTGTCAATTTTCATATACAAAATTACATTTTTTTTGTTTTACAGCCACTCTTTACCACCAGACTTTGTTTTTCATCATTTTTTACTCTGGATTCTATCCCTTTTTAGTTTTGATACATCTCATCAATCATTTTTTGAAACATGCCTATTTAATAATGACATGTTGACCTTATTGACAAGAATATATTTAACTCTTACATGTAGTTATCCTAAAAATAAAAAGAAAATTTTTATGAATAAACTTCATTTTTGAAAATTGAAGCGATGAAATGCTTAGTTTTTGTTATTTTAACACATTATCCACGAAGTTTACAAGTGTTGTGGCTTTCTTTTCGATTTAACTACAAAATGACTGTAATTATAAAAGACATTCACTGGAGTATCCAATTAAATTACCCCAGACATAGTTCCGGTAAATGTTATTTTTTACGGGCAACATCAAACTGCTGCATGAGACTTTTAACGTAATTGTATGCTGTAGTTTTTGTATAGAATTTTTTACATACACAAAGTAGATTTCTAAATTTCTGTGAGCTTTCGATATGGGTCCGTAATACTAGTATCTGATGATATCTATCTATTAGCAAAAATCATAAATAAACGTCATCTCAGTTTCTTCCACATTGAAAAAATCAAAATAATTCCGAAACATTCAAGCGCAATATATTGAGTTGTATGCTCTTATTTATTTTTTGGGGTACTGGGATTACAGTTTACACCTTGCACTCAACAACCAACCAATCAATCAACAGTTTAAAGAGTTTGAACTTAACATTTTGTTCTATACATGTCATCGCTCAACTTATTTAAATATGTTCAAATTATTATAAAGCTATCAAGTATCTGTCAAAAAATAAAACAGCAACATTTAGTTATTGTTCTTGGTCATCTGTTGTCGCATTTTGATTATCTAGTATTGGTTGCAGTTCTTTCAGATATTGTATATTTATACGGATTCCAAGTGGTGTTAACCGCAGAAAATTTTCGTGTCCTTTAAAGATTAAGGAAGAATTAAACTTTGACGAAAGTTCAAACTAGCGTTATTAAAAATCTATTACAAAAGAGTTGGGCTTTTAAGCCCTTTTCGTCCAAACATGCACATTTCATATACGGCGTGAGTTCTCGCCTGACTTTGTACCATACAAAACGGGTTGAGTTAAACTCGCATCGCACGTGATAAGGTTTGTCAGTTAGCTGCCCAAGGTCGGTGGTTCTCTCCGGGTACTCCGGCTTCCT
>JARWCS010342618.1:0-11475 GCA_034783895.1 Geukensia demissa | reverse complement strand
TTTTCAGTGTAGTGTTGTGTGTTCTATGTTTGTCTTTCGTTTCATTTTGTTGGCCATGGTCTTGTCTGTCCTCGATTACGATTTCTGTCTGCCCCTTTGGTATCTTCGAATTCCTTTACGATCAATCTTAGACATATAATTTTTTGTGAAATCAGTTGCAGATATTCCTCTTGTCCCAAATGCTTAAATGTTTGGCTCTCCGAACTTTCCTCTTGCAACAGAACAAAAGCATAAGATTTATTTCCCCCCTTATATTAACCCATAAAAATATGATTTACCAATGTTAAGTCAATATGGTTAATACAGTTCTCATATAAAGCTAAGTGATCCAAATGACAATTGCAATCTTAAAATAAACGGACGAAAACGATTTTTACGATTTAAATACATTGTTGCCGATATACACGAGACCTAGTTTCAATGCTTTACAAAATCAGAAGAATATTAAGAGGAAAATGTCATTTATTGAAAGTATATTTGTCAAGTCAGAGGAAAATATTTCCAGCAAGCGATCACTGGTTCCTAATTAAGCTCTTCTTGTTGAACTGGTTTCTCATCAATCTGACGAATTTTAAGGGCTATTCAGAAAAAAGATAGAAAGACCTTTCATCTTGTGAGTCCTTTTACATCTTGATAAAAGTGTGGACATTTATTCACTGTTGAAGACCGACAGATTACCTGTAAATCATTATATATTTCTAAATTCAGTTGTAATTGATGATTCTTTTATCGCCAAATATACCACATTTATTTTCAATCATTTTTCAAATCAATATTCGAGAACAAACAATAATCCTTGAGGCACATGTTTTGCCTAAGACTTAAAATAAAAAGTGGCTAATATCTGTCATTTCCTATTGATTACATTGGAAATGGATAATTTTGAATTTCAAGATGATATTTTTTATAAATTTTAAGGCTAAATATGCTTACGAATGATATAAATGACAATATGAATATATTCCGCGTATTGACGCGTCCTCGATCGCACAATTAAACATTTGGATGATTGCGCAATCACTCAGTAGTACCTGTACAACTAGGTAAGTCTGCAGTTTAAATTAGCGTTCAATTGATCTTAATAAGACCTAGAAAGAAATTTATACAGGGGTGGCGGTGGAACTTTGTAAGTATAATTAATCTTTGAATTTATAAAAAAAATCTTAGGATAATATTTGGATAATTAACTTAAATTAATGTCAATTTTTAATCGGAAAGAAAAAACATTATTTGTATTATTTACTGAATGATGAATATTTAGGTTTTAAACCCTCTTAATGTTCAGATCTACATTGATCTATATAAAATGATCAAGTATTTCTACAAAGAACTCAGTCCATTACTCTGTTATAGATTAAAAAATAAATAAAATAAGATCATGAAAGAAATTAATGCAAGGGTGGCGGTGAAACTTCGCAGATATAGTTAACCTTTAAATTCATAGAAAATCTCATCTTGAGATTCATTTATCCATTTTTTAATAAATTTGGCTAAATATACCAATGAATGATGTAACTGACAATAAATAATTTAAATGACAATGAATTATAATTGTACTTACACTGATTCAAAAGCAGTGATACTGGTGGTGGAGAAATTTCTGTGTCTTTCAACAAATGAAAAGCCATTAAAATTCCTTCACCAAAACAAGGAAACATACTGTACGTCAAAAACAAACGACTTATATACAAAGTATGTGATCTTTAACTGCTGTGTTTATCATTCTGAAGAATTATATACAAAAATATATCAGTCTAATTATTGTAAAACTTTGTGGCAATCTAAGTCCCTCAAATAAAATTTTTCAAAAGTTGATTCAATCTGCTGCATTTAAAATAGACTTAATAGATTTAGATGAAACCCCGTTGTACAAAGCCCAACTTGGTGCAATGGCTCTGGTAGAATGAGCATTAAATTTTAAATTTTCATCTTGAAAGTTTGAACTTTCCAACTAGTAATTGTAATCGTTGTTACTGCTTTATGAGGTACATTCAAAGCCAAATATAACTTTACCTTGTCTGTGGTACCTTAATTTTTTCTGATGTTTTTGGCTTTTTCCCAAACAAATTCAAATCCATTTTTGGTTTACTTAAGGTCTTTCGTCAAAAGAAAGGACATGAATTTTAATACAATAATGGTTTTGTCTGTCCTGCGTCGACAAACTGTGCCTTATGATAGTTATACCTTTATCTGGAACCTTCATAGATTCCTTTTCAATTCATAAACTTTGAAGATCGCTTCACCTTCTAAAAGTTGTAATTGCCAATAAAAACACTTTTTGAACGTAATACATTTTAGGGTAGCTGTTGACAATGGTTCAAAAAGATGTTTTCCAAGTCATTTATAACAAGCTGTAAATCCCATTTTGGTAATAGTTTGGTTTTTGGGGGCCTAGAATGAAAAACCCCTTCAACCGAGAGATATGTGGCTGTTGTCCTACTGGACAGTTCTGAATAGGTGGCAATACTGCTGATAGCATTGATTTTTAACCCGCTATCGTTCTATATTGAAGGCCTGATTAATAGATATGCTAAAAAATCAGCTACCGCAATCAAAGTTGCCTTATATGAATCACTTGTTTCGAATCACATCAGCTACTAAATTTGTCGAATTTGGTAGAGTAATCCTTCTGTGTTCCTTTTCTCTACGAAGCGGAGAGAAGGTTTCTAACTCTTCTAAAAAAACTTCTGTTTCAAAGGTTCTGTTTATAGAAGCCATCCATTTAGGCTTAAAACCTGAGAATTGGGGTGATAAATTTGCGTTTTTGGCGGACTCAGTAAATTTTCCTAAAGAGGAAGTTTCAAAGGAGGATCTATCAGTAGTTCCAGTTTATCTGGATACCAAAATCTCCTCGGCCATTGGGGGGAAGCTAATTAGAATAATCTTGCAACGGAATTGCATCATATATTGAAATATCCTCGGAGTCAGACAATGAGGAGGAAAACATACGCGAACATGTTTTCCCATGATATAGTCATTGCATCCAGGGCTAATGAATTGGGATTGGGAGTACAAGTGCAATAAATTTCCGTCTGTTTGTTTTCTGCTGAAGCAAACTGATCTATCACAGGGTTGCCCAAAAATTTTAAAAATCAGCCTCACATCATACTTGTTCAATGTTTATTCTGTTGGACGGATTTTATTCGGCTCAATTGATCCGCTAAAAAATTTTTGTTCTCTATAATGTGAGCCGCTTCCAAAATGATATTGTTTTCTATGGCTAGTTTCCAGAATTCCAACGTCAGAAAACAGAGATTTGGTGATCTCGTACCCACTGACGATTGATATACTGGACTACACTTGTGTTGTCGCTTCTGATAAAAAAATAACTTGTCCAGCAGTTCATTCGGAAAACGTTTCATTGTAAGAAAGACAGCCTTCATTTCTAAACAATTTAGATGCAACGACTTTTAATCGGAATTCCACTCTTCCTGAACAACTATATAGCGCCCAAAACCGCTTTTCGAAGCATCGGTCAAGACCGTAACATTTGTTTTGTGCAACACTAAAAATTGGCCTTTTAGAGGGATGTCTGTATTTGTTCACCATAAAAGGATTCAGATGTTGTGTAAACGAACCTGTATTGTCATGTCCTTGCTTACCGGACTCCAAAAACTTAAAAATTGTCATTGTAATGGTCTCATATGTTATCGGGCATTTGATATAAGATCTATCATTGAAGCTATTATCCCTAATATTTTCAGAAAATCGAATGCTACAGCCTGAGCTAGAAACAATTTTTTAATCAATTGCTTATGATTTTGTACTCTCTCTACAGTTGGTTGTACTATCCCCTTGTCTTACAGAAATAACCAACCTAGGTATGTTATGTTCTGGCTAGGAATAAGACTCCATTTCACTTTGGTTATAATGAAACCCCGTGAAACCAATAGAATGATAAATTTCTGTCGATCCTGAATTAATCTGATCTTGCTCTGATTTACAATTAACAAATCGTCTAGATATAATACTAGTCTAATGTTTTGAGTTCGCAATTACGCTGCTACAACTGAAACTATTTTTGTGAAAACTCGTGGAGCACATGTTGGACTAAAGCACATTGCTTTCCACTGATGACTTTGGTTTTGAACATGAATATGTACTGTTTGTGATGACGAAATATTGGGATATGTAAATGCGCATCTGCAAAATCCAGAAAATGGCACAATCGGTTGGTTTCACTTAACCCAACACTTTGCTCATTGTGTTCATTTTGAAGTGTATCATTTTTAAATACCCGTTCAGATGATTTAAATTTGTCAACATTCTAAATTTTCCATTATTTTTCGGGACCAGAAATAACGTACTGTAAGAACCGGATAGAGATTGTGGAAAATCCACCTTTTCTGTCAAAAGGTATCTATTTACTGCATAAATAGAATCAGTTTGTCTGGAGTAATCAAGGGTTTCTTTTCACCTGTCCAAAAGGTTTCTCGAGAAATTCTAGTTTGTACCCCTGTTTGAATTGTTGAAAGAACCCACCGATCTGAAATAATTTAATATATTTATTTGAAGAAATTTTGTTTACCGCAAATGAAAGCTGTGAACACAACAAAATTGTACTCATTTGTGAGTCATATGTCTTTCCTATTTGAGATTCGAAAAGAACCGAAGGAAGTCTGACTGCTAGTCTTTCCTGTTTTCTCATCTTTCTTTTCTTGGAACGAATTAACAGTTTGTTTAGTGCAATTGTTTCCAGCTGTATTGCTTTTATTCTTGGCGAATTTGGAACCAAAATTTGAAGATGATTTACCCGTTACACTACTAGACTCACGTCTGTTACTCTTCGACGGAGTTTGGTCTGTTTGTTTGGTCACTTCAACAGTTCTTGAATCACTGTTTACTGACGGATCAAACCTCTATTTCTAAAAATGTTATTGAAACTCAGATAAAAGATCATTAATCTGATGCTTGTGTTCTTTATCTTTTCTAAACAGGATTCAAATCCTTGACCAAAAAGTTTATCCTCTGTCAAAGTAAGATATTGACATTTTAAATTCAATTCCCTGACATTAGCTCAACCAGAATCCTCTCCCACAGTCCTTCTGTGAATTAAATGAAAATAAGGTCCAGTTGGCCCCGCCAGGGCAGGTGACCTCATCTATCCAATTGAACTTGAAATCAAAGATACTCAGAAACAGAAAGGTCTGCTTCTTACCTAGACTTACACCTAGACATTAACAGTAAGAACAAAATTTTACGACACGACACATGACTTTGATTTTTCTGATTGTAAACTTTCCGTTCATGTCTAGCAGCATTCCAGCCACACCTGCATACGGAGTGTACATCTCTGCATCCACTCAAATCCAGGTCCAATTTTGGGTCTAGACTGATTAGTGGCGTAGGGATGTTACCCACATTCCTACAATCAGACCTGGAAGGAACTGAAATCTCTTTATTTTGATTGTTTGAAAAATTATTGGAAACAAGTTGAAAAACTGGTCAAACTTTGCATTAAAACTGTGTTCCATATTTCTCAATCTTCCATCATACTCAGCCTGAAAAGTCACTGTTTTAGGCGTACGTTTTCTCTTATCTAATTTCTCTACTCTAGAACAAGAAAAAAATAACTTACAACCCTAGTTGAAATAAAAATTGGGGGTTCGTGCTTCCCGAATCGAGAATTTTGCACAATGAAAGAATGCAAAGGTTAACTAAATATCAAAATATATCTGAAGAAATTATTTTAATGAGAAATTCCGTTCAATTGAAATCAAAAATTTAAACTGAAGACTTACCTGGTTGTACAAGTACTCCTGGGCGATTGTGATTGGTCATAGTCGAAACGTAATTTTGCGATTGAGGACGCGATTATACACGGAATATATTCATATTGTCATTTATACCATTCGTAAGCATATTAAATAAAATTTATAAAAATATGTCTACAGAAGAATATCCAACAGTCGTTTTAGTTTAATTAGCTATAAAATGGTCCCATGATACCACACCAATACTAGAAATTACTTAAATTGATGTAATATTTGACACATTTTTGTCCATTAACTACCGATCGCATAACAGAACCAAACTTTGCACAATTAAAGATATTTCAAGCACAAATCTTAAGTTAAAATATCTTTTGGATTTTTTGTGGGCTTTAATCTATTGTGAACAGAGAATCCCCCGAATATTTGGTATTTTTATAGAATTATTACGCTCTTTAAAAAAATCAATGTTGCTTTGTTGAAATGATGGAAATAATACAAAATAAGTTGAAAAATGTCCATGCGAAAAATTTAAAGTTCATATTCCAAAGAGACAAGACAAAATTGAAACAAAATAAGAGATTAAACGTAAACAAAAGGAACAAAAGCTTAGAATCCACGAAGTTATTTACGAAACAGGAGTGTAATCAGATGCTCACGAAGGATAAGCATCCCCTGTCTTGTGCGCAACATCCGTCGTGAAATCCGTAATCTGAAATCCGGGTTAAAAGACGAACCATTAAACAACATCCTCACAACAACTTATAGTCATTAGATCATAACCTAGATTAGTCAAAGGGAACAATCGCGTCAGTTGATGACTATTAAATGTTAAAGTTTCACAACAAAGTTGAATTGTAGTCTTTAAATAGAGAGGTTTGTCTGAATATCGGATCATTTTCATTTACAAAATATCATTTGCAGGTGAAATAATGTCACTCGGACCAAAATGTTCTTTATTTTTTTGTCTTTACCCTTTCATGCTTGGTTCTCAGAAGATGTAACTTTTGATACTTAAGTTAGCATTTTTACTTACCTGTATCTTTGCTTTGAATGGCTATTTTAGTTATTCTTATTATTTTCTGTATCGTTTTAGGCATTTAGCTGTAAACAATATATCGATAATAAACAAGGATGCCTTCAGGAATTTGGCCTCGTTGAAAGAGCTGTAAGTACTTATTTATGGTGACAACATCATTCATTTATTGAACATATACATGTATTTCGTTCTGATGTAAGATGTTTTATGTCCCCAATAATTTTATTTCTGTCGTTGTTCCGTTTTCAGTCTTTCCCCGTATTTTTAAGGTTTTGAATTATCATTTATAAATACAAGTTAAACCAGTGTAAATAATGGTTTGGACTTGTTTTATGCACATTTTTAGTTGTTACCCCACATCACTAGTAACGGAACCCAAACCTTGGAAGTCCAAGATCAAAACATAATAAAAGAAGTAGTCAAATCCAGCCAAATCAAAAGGCAAACCCAAACCTAGCGGTAGGGACAACTACTCGTTGCACTCCTTGCCGTATTTCCAGTGGTTCGATACAGCAGATGTCTAATTAAACATTAATGAGTAAATTTCATGTTTCGAAAATTTGCCAGTTGGACTGGTTATTACCCTTGATGATCCGCCATCAGAGGCATCGATTATGGGTCAAAATATTAAAGTAAAATGATTAAGTCTTTTTGAAATCTTTAATTGGTTTTTAACGCAATTGAATCACGATATTGGTGATTTTGTGCACTTGTATACATTTTATACTATTTTACTAAATAACCAATATTCTTTGATAACTAAATTGAGATACATCAGTTAAATATATTATTTGTTTCAATACGGTTGTAGTTAAAACTTAACGAAGTTTCGTTAGGAAACTAAAGTGGAGAAATTGTTAAAACAAATTTAAACATAATTTGACTCGACTTCAGTGCGCTACAGTCAGACGAATATACTTTATGTTAGAAAGTTGCTGAAAAACTTCATATTGCATCCATTTTAGTTTTCATTTGTGTTCTGTAGTACCAATCATGCTTTATATTAATCATCCAAATCCTTTAATTACTCGTCAAGTTTATTCCTTTAAAATAAAAGGCATAATTGTTGATCTCAAAGGAAAATTTTCATTGCTGTTTCAATAAGATATCAATTATAACCCTGATTAAAATTATATCGATATGAACATTTTATTCGCATTAAATCTGGCATTTGTGATTGAGAATTTAAAAAAATACTCGAAAAATCCTACAATGAAGCAAAATGCCTCTGCATAAAAAAGTTAAGTTTAATCGTTTAGCAAAAATTACATGGCCATATATTTTTTAATCATTAGAGATATCGGCAGCAGAAACCCCGAATATATGTCTCTGTCGTTTTCCTAGAATGCGATGCGGTCCGGATTTGTTTATTTAATGCAGTTCTAACAATTAAAATGGTTACTACAAAAGGCAGACTTACTGGAAATGTGAGAGTAAATTTTCTTATTTATTCACAAAATTTACATCAGGTTTGGTGGCAAAATTTATCAACAAGTTGTATGAATTGTTATAGGTACCAACTGCGCCCTTGAATTGCAGACTTTATTTTAATGAATCCCGGTTAATGACCAAACCCCACAAAGATTATTCTAAATCTGATGTAATAGATAATTTCAGTACTTACCGCTATCCTGAAGAATTCTTTTTTCAAAATGTATAACTACAATTTACACGCACAAATACTTTTAGTAAGGCTAATCAGGAAAGCAAGAGATATCCTTTTCTGGATTTAAATATTTCGGTTTCACATGGTATAATAAAAATAAAATATACAATAAAAGAGACAGTTTCTAATTCCGTATCGTAAATTTTCCCTTCTGTGACTAGGACGTCCCTTTGTCTCCATCATACCTTGTATATATTTCTAAAAATGTTTCTTTTGCCCTTGTAAGCACTGATATTTTATATTTAAATGAACGAAATCTTTGTATAACCAGCAAATTATTAAATTTTGATCGCATATGTAACTTAAAACTTTTACAAAATTCTATCATACATATAAAGATATAATAATGAATTTGGTTTCACCTGCGAAATTGATAAAATACGGTAAACCGCACATCAACATTTATGGAGATGTGATAAATTAAGCTCTGAAATCACAACACATTGGGACTTGTCATTTTCATAAATGAAATTTTGCAAAATATTATCGTCTTTGGTATCAACAGAGATACTTTGCTCGTTTATTTACACCAAAACTAATTTGAGTAATTATTCTGTGCAAATTTTGCAATATCTGCTGTCGATATATTTTTGAAATTTTGGCACGTGCACATCTCCTTGCTTTCTTAGGCTATTAATGATATTTTACACTAAAACCAACTGGGCATGTTTTGTTTGATGTCGGAGCAGGTTTGTCCTTATATTTAATTGGATTTGAACTAGCTGTCAGGAACAGTTAGTTGTCATAATCGGTACATCTTGTTGTCCTTGTTTTTTTTGCTATTGTCTGCGTACTATGTATCAAATTCAAAAGTTAAATCTTAAACAGTCTAATTTTATTTGTCGTTTTGTCAAATCAATGTCCTAGCTTAAGGGAAGGGTTTAGAACCAACAAATATTTTAACCCCACCACATACTTTTTCCAAACCAGGAACCTGTAATCCAATGGTTGTCGTTGTTTTTATGTTTAAGTATTCCTTGTTTTACATTGTTAATTGAAACGGCCGATAGTTCTTATATTTGAATATCATTACATTTTATTTTGTGGCCTTACAGTTTGCCGTAGGTGGTTGGCATGTGTCCGTTTTTGAAAGCCTTAAAGAAACCTGTAGAAATTTGAGATTAACATTTTTCGAATTACTTTCTCATCGACAGTTATACCACATCTCCTTTTTCTATGTAAATTGGTCTTTTGGTAGACCAAACTGCTGCGTACAATCAATGTAGTTTATTGAAAAAATATACGTTCTATTATGACAGATTTGCATTATTTTATTCAAGTAGAAGCTTGAAATACAAAATTGTCTGTATAGCATTTGTACCCTTTATATTGACTCAATTACCGTTAAGATTTTTGTTTTGTCCCGATTTTTTAAATTTTGGCTCTCCGAAAAGACAGAATATCAGGAGGCTAAAACAAAAGAAGGTTGCCCAAACGCATCATTTCATCCTTCTTTTGAAAGGTGATTTCATTCACTGAAAATTTATTTGGTGATTCATTACCTCTTGTTCCAAAATAGTTGAAAATTTAAAACATATCAGATGCTGTTTAATCAGCCTTATAATGAATTTAAAACATTTTTAAAAGTTTAGTATCTCGTTACTTAATGACATTTTGACTGCCCTAGTACCTGGCCTGAACGTGTATATTTACAGATTAAGTTATATTTACAAGAGAGGATATCTCCACAACAGCGAATTTCGTTGTCACATGTCCTCTCGCAAAATTTTGAGCAATCTTTCAAAGTTGTTGTTGTTATCGGTATATATTCTTATGTTTTTTTTATTTGTTATAATATTTGTAATGACTTTAAAATATTAATCAAAGACAGTTTATTTGTTATTTGGTTTGATTACGATTTTAACAACGCTGTGATAAACATGTCTAATTCTGATACATACTTTGTGTGCTTTTTTGAAGCCAAGCACCTGTTTTCCACTGCTTGTCGTTATTTTTAAGATATCTGGTTCACATTTTACTTTTTAATCTATTCTTGGTCGTTTATTGTTACATTCGAATATTTTCTATTCATTCTTTTTATCTTTAACATCTTGTTCAGAAGGTGGATCCTTGTCCACTGTTGAAGACCGATAGGTAACCTGTAAATCATAACATATTTGTAATTTCCACTTTAATGGATGAATCTTTTAACCAAACATACTATATGGATTTTTAATCAATATTCAAAATTATCATCACAGCAAGGACAATGGTCGTTACGCCACGGCGCATGTTTTAATCAGAATTAGACAAGAAATAAAAGTTTCTAATAGCTGTTTTGGTATCGATTATCTAGAAAAATGTCTCTAGAAAATAATTTCAACATAATAATTGGTTTGCAACACATGACACAGATCGTATAAAATAACAAAATTAAACTTTGCACAATTATAGATATATCAAGTTCAAATATTTCCCCGGAAGATTTTTTTTCTTTTGTGCACTAAGACCTTTTCTGAAAGAAACACCTTCGAAATTTTAGGATTTTTCCATCAATGTTTAATTTTGTAATACACCAATGTAACCCTGTTGTTTTGCCTAAAAATATCTAAATATCTAAATGTAGATCGTGTCGTCTTCGCACTTAATCTGTCGTCTTTATATTGTACCAAGACGATTAATTTACAAGATAAATTTTAATTGGAAAAGCTTTTTTTGTATCTACTATTAGGTTGAATGCAACTGCTTGTAAGAGAGTATACCAACTGCCCAAAGTCGTTGATTTATCGCTAGTACGATATTTTGATAACGGTTTAAATTATTCTAAATTGACGAACAAATGTTTTCGACACACTGTTATAGTTGGACCTTTCGCTTTGAACTAGCAGTCATGGTCTTTGGATGCTTCGATTTTGTTTGCTTTTAAATAATTTTTAATAGGCTTACCTGATCAAAATTAATTAAAAAAACGCGTTGAATGCATTGATAATTTGTTCAGGTTCTACAAAATCTGTTATTAGCTGCTGTATAAGTTCAGCTTATTTACGCAGTTTAAGATAGAATTTGTAGCAAATTAGATGGTTCTGATATCGAAACCATTAACCCCATGAAATATGTCA